>JAJJLB010000002.1:0-22157 GCA_023806845.1 Diplodinium flabellum
TCCCCAATCCCCAATCCCCATATTACCATATAATATTAAAAAGAAAATAAATAAAAATAAAATATAAATATTATATAAAATTATATATAAGTTATATATTTATAAATTTTTTAAATTATTAAATTTAAAGTTTTTATTTATTTTCCAGTATTTATTCAGCAGCAAATATATTTTGACAAAAAATTTCAATCTCTTTAAAATTTGTTGATGTGAAAAAACAATTTTGACTAGAAAATTTTTTTAAATGTTCAAAATAAGAGCTTTTTCCAAATCCAACTATATTTATTAAAAATTTTTCTTTAATCATTTCATCGCAAATAGATTGAAGTCTTGAAGAGTCAGCTCTCCCATCTGTCAAAAATAGAATTCTTTTATTAGAAAAATTATTTTTATTATATATGAATTTTTTTGCTTCTATAAAAGCACTATCAAAATTTGTGTCTTCTATTCCTACTCCAGATAATTTAATATCATCTATATTTAATAATCTATACTTTCCATTTATCATTGCCCTTGCAGAACTACCAAAAAAAATTACTACTCCTTTATTTTCTTGATTTACTTTCTGTTTTTTAATTATATTATTTGCCATATCTATGAGAGATTGATAATAATTCTTCATTGAATAAGATACATCAAGTATTAAAATTGAAAACATATTTCCATTTCCTAATTTAATCCATTTATCAAAAATTACATTTTTTTTAATAGGCTTTTGAATTCTTGGAATTATTCTTTCTATTCCTTCTCTTAAATTCATATACCTTTCTTCTTTTCTAATTAGCCAACAAGCGATCGAAATGACTAACCTTCCGGTTCCATCTTCTTTGAAATCATAAAAAGCAGATGTGAATCCACCATGAACAACAATTGGGCCTCTAGAAATATCTCCTTTTATTTCTGGATCATAATATAGTATAAATGGCCTTTTTTTACTTGGATCAGTTAAATAAGCAAAAGGAGTAAAAGGAGAATAATTTTCAGAATTATCAAAAGTTTCGGCATAAGATAAAGTTATTCCTTCACTAAATTTATTTAATCCTATTCTCAAGGATAATCTATCTGCTTTTCCAGGGCTTTTAAGAAATTGATCAGAAGTAAAAAACCCATTTTCAGATTTTTGATTTCCTTCTACATAAATAAATCTTTCAAGAGGATTTTTATTATTATAATTTCCTTTCATTTGGAAATTGGCTTTTCCTTCTTCGAATTGTAAGTATTCTTTTAAAAGAAGGTTTGCTTCTAAAACATAAGGATAATTATCGCAAAATAAAAATAATGCTCCACCATTTTTATTGTATTGTGAAACAATTTCTAAAAATGTTGTTATCTTATTTGCATCTTTATCTTTAGCCTTTTCAGGAAGACTACCATTTCCTCTACTACAAAATATCCATGTTTCTGAATAAGGGCATTTTTCTTTTTCTAAATCTTTTTCAACACTTAATAACTTTTCTATTGCTTCTCCATAACTATATACTATATCATAATCAAAACATTTTTTTTTTAGAGATTTTCCTGCATTTTCCTCAAATACTTCTGATGTTATATTTGTATCATGTATATCATCTCCAAGATATAATATTACAACTAAAATTTTAAAACCACCAAATACATTATAATAAGGCTCATCTTCTGGATTTCTAATTCCCTTAACTAAATTATCCAAAACATTGGAATTTTCATTTTGTATCATATTCACAATATTAATTGGCTCGTTATTAATACTTTCTTCCAATTTTTTATCGTTTGGTTCTTTTTTAAAAATTGTTTTTAACATTTTTTGTTTTTCTTCATTAATATTAATAAAGAATAAATTTGAATCTATTGTTGAATATGTTTCTTTTGAGAATATAAAGCATGAAAGCAATGAATCTTGAATAGTTCTTATAGATGGAGAATAACAACAATTTGGATATATATCTTTAATACCATTAGGAAAAGAACCAACTCCTATAGTTATAAAATCAATTCCTTCGTTTTCACACTTTTGTATTAAAGATAATACTAATTCAATTTCATATTTATCTGATACAAATCCATCTGTAATTAAAAAAATTTTTTTATCTTCTCTTCTTTCTAATAATAATTGATATGCTGTATACATGCAACTTCCAGGACAACAAGAAAGATTGACTTCATCGTTTATAATACTGATTATTTCATTTATTTTAGAAATATTTTGAAAAATTGAGCATTTTGAATTAAAATCTACAATTTTAATTCCATCAATTGTATTGATTATAACATCTATAAAAATATCTTCATTATCTTCAACCGTCGATGGTGCAATTAATAAAAGTATTATTGTGGCTATAGAATGAGAATAATTGCATAGCAAAAGGATTGATTGAGATAAATCTATTACAAAAGATAGATTATATTTTTTTTTACTTTTTCCTCCTTGTTTTTCAAAAATATATGTATATGTAAATCCTGAACAAATCCATTTTTTAATTCCTTGAATTGAAAGACTTCCTCCAGAAGTACAAGGTATTTTTCCTGAAGAAATATTTGAAGGCATTATTTGTCTGAATAGAGGAGTTAATAATGTTCGAATAAATAAAATAATTTCTTCAATTGAATTATCATTTTTGCTATAAAATTTTGAAGATAATTTTTCTAATTCAGATTTTGATGGAAAAATAATGTTTTTAGGTAAATCTGTAAGACAATATTTTGATAAAGATATCAATGAAAAAGGTATATTTTGAGAAAAATATTTTTCTTCCTTGAGATTTTCATTTATAATTTCTTTTAAAACTTCTATATTATTATTAATTTGGTTTTGTGATAATAAATTATTATTAAGTATTATTTCTCTAACGCTTTTTTTACTATTTACTGTTATCTCATTATTTTTAATTAGGCCCTCTAATATTGCAGTTATTAAAATTGAATAAATAGGTTTTACTTTTTCAGAATTTGAAATTATTTCTAGAGGTTCAAAAAATTCTTGGATAATTTGGGCTTGATCACTTGTTGGAATTTTTAATATATTTTCATATATTTCAGGATTTTGTTTAACAAATGGATCATCAAAGACAGATTTTAATCCAAAAATAATTATTCTTTGTCCTATCTCATTCCAATTTAATTGTTTATCAACAACTTGTGCTGATATTAGACTTGATATTAAAACTTGGCAATATTTATTATCATATTTTTTGAAAAATGAATTTTTTAATTTTTTTAAAGCATCAGCAGGAAAAGATTGAATTCTTTTTAAACATGCTAAAGCATCTCTTAATCTTGATAATTGAATTAAAATATTATCTGATGAAAAATCATCTGATAATAACCAGACATTATCTCTTTCCCCAAAAACTGACAATCTTATTTTTACTCCATATTTACAAAGAGTTATTGATAATCCAGAACTAATTATTAAAGATGAAATTCTTTGTTCTTCCGACATAGTCTGAGATATATCTACTAATATATCTATATAAGAATTATATATTGATAAGGGTAATAGTTCTTTTTCATTATAAATTAAAAGTCTTTTTCTTATTAGATTTGAAACAATATTTTGTAATAAAGAAGAAGCATTTGAATAAGCATTATAAAATTCTTTATCTTTATTTGATACACTTAGTGAATCATCAAAACTTATTTTTAAATTTTTGATCTTATCAATATCTTTTATATAAGAATATTTTTGATTTTCTTGAGCAACTATTTTCATTATATCTTTTAAAACTATTGTTGTTGATAAATTTTTATCTTTATATAATTTTCTTATATCGTTTACTTCATATATTTCTTCCTTAAAATCTGTTAAATCATTTTTCAAAACAATTTTTTCTTTATTTTCAATATTTTCTTTTTTTTCAATAATATTTTGATTATTTATATCCCCTACAATTCCTTCTATTGTTATATTTTTTTTTTCTTCATTAGAAAGTTCTTGAACTTTATTTATAATTATATATTTTTCTCCACTTTCTTTAAAATTTAAATCTTTTTTACTTTCATATATATCAATATCTGATATTTCTGAACTATCCGGCTCAATTTCTATTTTTTCCATTAAATATTTATTTTCAACAAATTGTTTATTATTTAATCTTCTTTCTCCTTTTTCATTATAAGGACCAATTTCACATTTATCATCAAATGGTAATTCACATTTTTTTATATATTCAAAAGAATCATTATTAATAAAATTATTCTGTTGTTTATTTGTATGGAAATATGGGAATTTAGAAAGAAAATTTTCTAATTCTTCAAAGTAATTATCTATAATTCCTCTGAATTTAGAATACATAATATTACTATTTTTTAGCCATTTTATATAATCATATATCATTTGAGAACCTATAATACAAGTTTCAAATTCATTTTTGTTTTCTTTTTTAGATAAAACAAAAGGTGTCTTCATTATATATTTTTTGCAATTTTCTAAAAACAATAATAAATTTGATATATTAATTTTATTTTCTGATATATCTTTATTTATATTTATTATTTCAGAATAGCATGATTTAACAAACTCATTACTTTCTTCCTCAATTTTATCCTCGACATTTATATCTTTTTCCTTTTCTTTTATTTGTCTCTCAAATTTTGAAAATTCATCATTTTCATTATAAATTGAGATTTTACCATTATAATAAATTAAGTCTTTATTTAATATATTATCATCTTTTTTATTTTTATAATATGATTTAAATTCTTCATCTAATAATTTTTTATTGCGATTTTCTTCATATTCATTTATATATATTTCATTTAATATATTATTTTCAATATTATCTTTATATTCATATTCTAATATATCCCCCGGTGAAACACATAATAAAGTAAAAGAAATTATATAGCTTAATTTCTCTAAAAATATATTTATATTTTCATTTTGGATATTAATATTAAAAAATTTTTCAATTTTTCTTTTTGAAAGATAATAAATTATATCGAAGATTTCTGATAAATTTTGTTTTAATTCTATAGCCGTTAGAAATTTAAAAGAATACTTTATTAAGTATATTAAAATATTATTTATTGATTTCTTATCTTCTGAAATAATCAAATTTTTAATAGAATTTTCATCTTCTATATTTATTTCTTTATTAATTAAAATACCTATAGCTTTATTTATATTATTAATATTATTAGATGATATTTCCTTTTTAAAAATTTCCAAACATTTTTTAAAAGTATTTCTTTGTTTTAAAGTAAATAAAGTTTTGTAATTTGAAAATTTTGTTATTTTAAATGATAATGCGATTTCTAAAGCATCAAATTGATATAAACCAAATTTTTCTTTTGAAAAGCCATAAATTTTTGAATAATTAAAGGGCTTAGAGGGCTCTGAATATTGATAATCATTCTTCTTTTCTTCAATTATTTTATCTTTCATAATTAAATAAGTTGAAAAATTAAATGTATCTTTATAATTGAAATTCCCAACTTTTTTCAGTTCAAAATATATATTGATGAAAAATAATCTCATATCTTTAGTGTTAATTAAATTGTTTCTTATATTTAAATAGCTATGAGAACCCCTTTTAAAAATTTTTGGAAAATCTATGCTTTGTATGATTATATATTTATCATTTATTTCCAATCTAGTATTATGATTGATATTAGTGTTTTTAATTTCTAATTTCATTTGGCTTCCTGGATCAATTTTATTTTTATTTAAATTTACATCTATTTCAGATTTATCATATTTTAAATTAATATTTATTTCATCATAAGACATATTATAGATATAAATATCTCTTGTCATTGTTTTCATTATTTCAATATGATTTATAGAAATTTGAATTTTATCATATATTATAAGCCCGAAATATTTCGGTTTTTTATAATCTACTTTAAAATGTAGTAATTGGGAAGAATGTAAGGATAAATTTAATTCATAATTTATATTATTTAATTGTGATTTTATTGTTATTTCTCCTTTATTTTCTTTTGTAATATTTAATTTTTCATAATTTTGGCTTCTTAATTCAATTCCTATACTTTTAGGAATATAATTTCCTGGGAAACAATATAATATTTTTAGAGTTTTAATATAATGATTAATTGAAACGATGTCATTATTTAATGAAAATTTTTCATTTGGTAAAGAAAATTTGAATATTAATGGAATAATATTAATAAAAGCAAATATTATACATTTATCAAATTCTTTTTTATCTTCCAAAATTGATATTTCAAATTTTGATATATAAAATCCTATATTTATATTTTTAATATTTAATTTAAAATTAATTGTTAAATCTTCATCAACTCGTAATTTTCTATTGCTTTTATTCGATATAATAATACTATTATTAGTTTCTTGGTTTATTAAATATTTTAATTCTTTTAAGTAATTATTTTGAATTTTAATAGAGCCAATTTCTCTAAATTCACTATTTAATATATATAATCCTAAATTAATTGTCATATATTTATTTAAAAAAACTGGTTTATCTCCTTTTGAAAATATATAATTTGAATTTTGTTTAAATTCAATATTATCTGAGGTCCGAAATCTTAAATCTCTTTTTTTAATTGTATTTTTTTCAATTGTAAATAAATCAAGATTTACGTTTTTTAATTTCATAATAAAATTATACATAAATACCAAATTTTCCTCTTGTACATTATAAATATTGATAGGATTATAGTTATCTATATTAAATTTTGAATAATGATAATTTTTTAGAACTTCATTTTGTTCAATCAATGAATTAAATTCTTTTCTTAAATTGTCATATTGATCATAATCATTTTTTTCAATATATTCATTCTTTTTTATTTCATTGGCATTTATAATTTTATTTATTTTATCTAAATTTAATATATTTTCTTCTTTTATTTTGAATAGTTCTTGATAAAATCTGTTTATACTATTTTTATACCTTTCCCATTTTTTATCATAATGTGGTTCGAATATATTATTTCTTTTTTTTAATTCCTCAAATTCCTTAGAATTATAAAATCTATCTATTATTTCTTGTTCATATGCAGAAAAAATATGAAGAAATTTATAAAAAAAATTTTGATTTTTCTGATAATATTTGCTCAATTCTTTTTCATATTCTTCACTTTGATATAATTCATTTATATCGCTTTTATATTTTTCCATTTGACGATAATATTCATTTAATTTTGAATCTATTTTTTTTATAGATTCATTCTTTATTTTAGTCACTATTTTAAGAAATTGTCCTTTTTTATTTTCTATATTTATATTTAATTCTTTTTCTTTTTCATTATATTTAAAAATATATCTTTGTAAAAAAGAATATAAAAGATCTTTAAAAATATATATAATTTTTGCTTCTTCAAAATTAGGAGTTTTTGATGATATAATTGAAATTATAAATTCTTGATAAGCATTCAATATAATAGAAGAGATTTCCATATTTAGATTATTTTGAAATTTTTTAGTTATGAACTCATCTACTGTTCCTATAATTAACATCATTGTTTTAGAAGGATAATCTTCGTATAAATTAAAATTATAAAATTGCATTATTCTGTATCCATAATCAAAATTTTGATTAAAATTTTGAATATTATTAATTATATTATTTATAAAAGGATTTTTATAAATTGTTAAAATTTTTCTACTTCCTTCTAATGAAGCATATAAAGCTTTAGCAATAATTTTTTCTCCATCAAAAATATTATTTTCAAAATTTAAAATATTTTTATATTTATCTTTTATCAATATTTTATTTGGATTTCTCATAGATTCACTCTTAAGATCTTCAATAGGTAATAAAAGCCAATCAATATTACTAATATTATATTGAATATTTTCAAATTTATCAAAAAGAATTTTTATTTTAGATATATAATTTTCTATTTTTTTTGAATGTTCTTCATCTTTAATCCTTTTTAAAAACTCTTTTTTTAAATCATTAAAATATTGTTCTTTTGGTATATTTTCATCCAAATTAATATTTTTGATATTTGTAGGATTTAATCGCCCTGGAAAATAGCAATTATTTTCATCACCATATCTAAAACAATAAATAATATCTTCAAGCTTTAATTTTGGTAAATATATATATTCATTATCTCCAAACATCGCTCCTATATCATTTATATTTTGTTCTTTAATTAACAAAATGTTATTTATATAATCATGAAAAGTATCTTCGTAATCATTTAGAACTATATTACTCATTAAATATGAATTTGATAAATGTTTAAATAATCTAATAGTTTCTTGTGTTACAATTTGATTATTTTTACATTCTTCAAAAATAAGGGCTTTGTAAGCTGATAATAGACTCATATGAATTAATTCATCAAATTTAATTACTCTATTTAAAAACAGAGAATCATTATTTATATTTTTTAATTCTTCAATTATAGATAAAAGTTTTGAATATGTGTATAATATATTTGCTTTTATTGTTGCCTGTGGTTTCTTATTAATTAAAATTTGTGATATATTATTTTCTTCGAAATCTTCAATTTCTTTTGATTTTTTAAGTTGTATTATATTTTGTTCTAAATTATTAATATTATTTTCTATTTCTTTTGTATTAGCTTCTTGCTCTATTAAATTTCTTATATAATTTATATCATTTTCTAAAAATGTGAATTTTTCATCTCTTTTTATATATTTATCTATATTATTCAAACGTTTGTTAAGAGTATCTATTTTACCTTTAAATATATAATTCTCTTTACTTTTTTCTAACATTTTAATTTTACCTTCAATAGAAGTCCATAATTTTTTATTATTCATATATTCTTTTAAACAATTTTTTATTGTTTCTATTGTTTCTAAAGCAATATCAACATTAGTTTCATTAGTATTTGATTTTTTAAATAAATTTAATCCATCAGAAAATTTAATTTCATCCTTTTTTACTTCTTTTATTCCTTCTAATAATTTATAACCTAGTTTAATTATATCTTTAAACTTATTATTAATCCTTTTTTTATTTTCTCTTAAAATATAATCAATTACTAAATTAAATTCATTTAATTCAATAGGAATAATTTTCTGGAATTCATCATCATTAATATATTTTCTTATAAAAAAATTAAAAAACCAAAATATTTGTAAAAGATTTTCTTCTTTATATAATTCCTTTGGATAATAATATGTAATGAAATCTTTTGTCATTTTTATTATATTTAAAAAATTATCTTTTTCTTTATAATTAAATTCTTGTTTTATTTTTTTCATATCTAAATTATCTATTTCTTTTAAAGATATATTTTTTTTATTTGGTATTATAATCTCTTCATTTTCCAAATCTATATTTATTTCATTATCGTAGAATAAAAGTATATCATATAATGTTTTAATTGAATTTTTATCAAATAATTTTAATTTTAAATCGTTTTTTCTTAATATTTCTCTTAAACATTTATTTGATAGCATTAAAAATATAATAATTTTATCTTTATTTTTATAAATTTGTTTATAGTATTTATAATATATACATATTATAGTCGATTCTAAATCTATAATAGGTATTTTTTTAGGAATTATATCTTCAAAATAAATTATCATATTTCTAAACCAATATAATATACTAGCATAATTAATTGCTTTATTTTTTTGTATATCATATTGAATAAAATAATTTTCATTACTTTTCATATCTTTAATTTTAATACCGTTTAATTTTTCTTCATTTATTGTTGTTAAATTATCCAAAATTTCTTTTAAATAAATTAAAAAATAAAGATGTTGATATGAAACATCTTTTTCTTCTAAAAATTCTTGGAAAATTTTTATTACCTCTTCAATATCATTTCTATATTCCTCTATTTCATGTAAAGTGAATAATTCTAGTTTTTCTAATAAAAATTTTCTCGGAATTTCTTGAATAATATTATCTTCTCTAATATCTTTTTTTATTTTATTACTTTTTAAATTAGTTTTATAATTAAATATATTTGAAATTTTATCATTAATTTTATCTAGAATGTTAGGATTTTCTTTATGCTTATTATAATAAATAGAAATTATATTAATTTCATACATACTTAAATAATATTCATGACTTCTTTTAACATTTCTTATAGGTGTGATTTCTATATCTGTTATTTCCCTTAATAATTCTTTGAAAAAATTAATGCTTTTTTCTTTTTCATTATTTTTATATGCTGAAAAAATGGAAAATTCAATAATTTGAGCTAATTTTTTGTCATCAATGGGTTGTTGTGAAGCAATCAATTTAGATAAATTGACTAGATTAACGGATGATAGAATATAATTTTTTAATATATAATTTGATTGTTCTTCATTTTCTTTAAGCTTAAAAAATGAATATCCTACCTTTATTGCTATTTCAATTATATTTTTATCTGCAATTCCAGTATTTATTAAACTATTTGAAATTAATTCAGCATAATCTTTAGGTTCTTTAAAAGGTTTTATTTTAATACATAAGCATCTAGATTTTATTGCTGAAGATATATTTGAATCTTTTGATGAAGTAATAAATAATCTAAAATTGGGATGAATTTCAAAATCAGTTTCCTTATTTTTTATTTTAGTTTTATCTTTAGTGAAAAATAAAACCGGATCATTTTCATATATCATTAAAGTTGGTTCTTCCTCTAATAATGACATTAATCCTTCAATTTCTTGAGGAGCAAAATTTATATCATCCAATAAAATCCAATCACCTTCTTTCATTGCTTTTATTAAAACAGAGAGATTAAAGGTAAAATGTGTTTTCTTTATTCCTATAAGACTTTGTAATTGATTTATAATGGTATTATATTTTTCTTGTAAATTATCTGGAATATTCAAAAAATTCTCTCCTTTATTAAAATATTCTTGTATTTTAGCTATATCTAGATATTCACATATTGTAATTAATTCTGTTATTTTAGGATATTTACTTTCAATTAAATTATCTTTAAAATATTTTAATGATTTCTTTAAATCATTAATTTTTTTTTCATCAATTGTTAATTCTAATCTTCCCAAAATATCTGAAGATGTGGTTTCAGAATTAAATTGAATGACTTTTAATTTTGCCCCTATTATATTTGCAAGTTGTTCAATAACAAATGTCTTTCCTGTTCCAATATCTCCTGTTAATAAAATAGGTCTTTCTGCTAGGAGTCCAATCATTATTTTCATAATTGCTTCTTTTTGTGATATTGTAAATTGAGTTTTTATTTCATAATTTTTTGAATTTATTAATTTATATTTTACCAAATTACCAAAGCATAAATGTTTATTTTCAATTTTCAATTTTAAATCATTTAAAGAATTAGATATTAAATTTAATCCGCTTTCTCTTCTAAAATTATCAATTTCTGATATTGGTACATTTGTACTCAAAATTAAATCTAATAAATATTCCAACGGAATATCCCCACATTTATCAACAAATTGCCCTAATTTAAGAATTTCTCTAAATGTATTTCCTCCATTTTTTGAATATTTATTAGAATATTTTTGGGAAATATTATAACATTTAATGACTGACTTAAATTCTTCTTTATTATATAATCTATTAGTATCTTTTCTAATTAATTTTTCTGCTAATAATTCAATTTCATTTATAGTATAATTTGGTAATTTAAAAAAATGGCATAAATTCAAAAAAGAATTTGAAAGAGATGTTCTTGAATTGGATAATTTAGCATCATTCATTGTAGCTATTACTCCAATATTTCCAATTCCGTCATATTTAATTCCATCAGGGGATATATAAGTTTTATTATTTTCTTCTTCATTCCCATCTTCATAAAATATTGAAGATAAATAAGAATATAAATATTCTAATAATTCATCAGAAGATAAATTAATTTCATCTAAAATTAAACCTTGCTTATAATAATTTATGGAATTTTTACTATATTTCAAAATTGAAAGTAATCCTTGTTCTTTTCTTTGGGTTGAAACTTTTTCTTCATCAATTTTTGGTATTATTCTTGAAAATACATCTTCTATAGTAGTTGAAGGAGAGAAATTAATTCTTTTAAGATTCTCGTCTTCAATATTTAAATAATTATAAATAGCTTTTGATATAGCTGTCTTTCCTCTTCCTGGAGGTCCCTCTAAAACTAAAATAGTCCTTGATATTAACGCCGTTATAATTGCATCAGCAATATCAACTGTTGATTTTGTCCATTTAATATTTCTTATGGAATTAATATTTGCAGATTCTGTTTCAGGAAATTCTAGCGTAATTCCACTATATTTTGAAGAAATATATTTTTTGTTATTTAATTCATTAAATTCAAAAGGAATATCTTCTAATTTTTCGTTAAAATCGGATGTTAATAATTTATATAATTTCTCAGGTAAATAATCTTTAAAATAATTTTTAATGATATCTTGTCTTTGGTTAGAATCAAATCTATCAATAATACTTCTCAACCCCGAAATCCCAACAATATATTTATAATTTATAATATTATTATTATATAATATAGATTTATATTCCAATTTCTCTTGTTTTTCATATATGTTTTTTGTTGATTTACACCATCTTATAAATTTTAAAACTTCTATTTTTTCAATAATATCTAATTTCTTCTTAAAGCAAATAATTTCTTCTTCTATTTTTTCATTTGCAACTATACTCTTACAAATTATTTTATAATTTTGTTCTGGTTTTAATTCCATTGTTAAATAATTTTCATTATCATAATTTGGGCAGTTGATAATTGTACATCTTGAAAGGAAAGCTTCCGATAATCTTCCATGGAAAACTTCTCTTGAAGTAAAAAATATAGAAAAAGAAGGATTTAATGGAACACTTTTTTTATTTGATTTATATATTTTTTGAAATATTTTATCATCATTAAATATTTCTTGATTATCTTCGGTTAAAATTAAATATTTAGGATTTTCTAAGACTGGATTTAATCTTTCTATGACTGAAGGATCTGGATATTCTATTCCTTTTAAAATTAATTTTTTACCAAATATATAGTCATTTGGTACTATTCCCAAATTAAATGAGGTAACAGTTTTTAATCCGATTTGGTAATTATCGTCATTATCAAAAGATTTTTTCAAATTTTGAAGTTTTAATATAGATTGATATATAAAATTTAGGCATTCATTGTTTTTTTTATTATTTTTTAGAAGCTCTAATTTTTCTTTATAATCGTCATCCTGTTTCAAATCTTTTGTATCTAAACGATAATAAAAAAGCCCTTTATCTATTAAATTTTTTATTTGTAATTGTAATTTTTCTTCATCATCTAATGAAGAAGTCCCAATTAAATTTTCTACTTCAGTATTTTTTGTTAAATAAAAGGTATCAATAAATTTCTCTTTTTGATTTTTAAACTTTAGACTTAACCATTCATTTAAAAGAAATTCTTTATAACTTGTTGTACCAGCAAGTAAAAGATTTTCATCACCTGATAATTCACTTTTTAATGAACAAGACATTCTTATCCAAAAATATGCTTGTAAAGCAACTTCAGGTAATTTGCCCTCAATCATATTTGTCTCTAATGAGATTTTGCCTTTTTTAATAAATGTTTTTTTTTCTTCCATTTTTCCAATTTTGTTAATAGTTGATTCAAATTCAACTTTTGATTGAATAAAATCCATAATTTCATTGGAATTATTATATTTCATTATTGAATCAAATCTTTCCACTAGTTCTTTTAATTTTCTTCCTATTTTTAATTGTGGAATAATATATGATATTATTATATAAATAACTGGAATTCTTTTAAATCCAAATTCATTTATCGAATTATTTTTATCTAAACAAAATCTGGTTATTCTCCCTAGAAGGCATTTAACTCTTCTTAATGATAGTTTGTATTGTACAATTGAATTTAAAGCTTCATCTATTTGTTTTATTTGTTCTGGAGATATTTTATATTGATCAAAAGAATCATTTGGTTGATATATTTCATTAAATTCTTTTGTTAATATTTCTTCTATAAGAGAAGTATTTGTTATCAAATTTGTACTATTTATTTCCACAATCTTTATTTCATCTGTAATTATTGATGAAATTATATTTCTTCCTTTTTCTTTAGATGAATTTCCAGTTGCAATTAATAAAAAACCGGGTTTAATATAAATTGGCTCAGGAACTCCTTTTAAATATATTTTATCATTTATATTTGATTTTAAAATAGGTAATAAATTAATTAAAACATTTTCTGAGCATAAATTGAATTCATCCAATAAAATAGGTTCACCATTTTTCATAGCGATAAGAAGAGGTCCATCAATGAAATGAAATTTAGAATCTTTAAAATTATAATTTCCTACTAAATAGTCAAATTTTAAATCTCTATGGCAATTAACTGATAAAATTGGATCTCTATTTTGAAAAGTTCTATGAGCCCCATAATGCCTTGCTGCACATGATTTTCCTGTACCTGGGAGACCTTGAAGAAAAACTGAAGTATTTGAAATATTACATGAAATTAATGTCATTATCATTTTCCAAGAATCACTTTTTGAATCATTAAAAAAAAATTTATTTTTTTCTTCTTCTTTTGAATTTGTTAAAATTTTTTCTAGTAAAATTTTATATATTTCATCTTTAGCATTGAAATTAAAATCTATAAAATCATGACAATCTTTCATTGAAAAACCAAATTTATTGATTCTTTCAAAAATTAAGAATAATTTTGTTATTTTTTTAATTAAATGTTTCATACTTTTTATATTACATTTTTCCTTTTTAAAAAAATCTTTAATTTCTTTTATTGTTTCATTTGAAATACTTTTAATATTATACCAATCGAGAACATTATTTCCTTCACTTTCATCACTAAAAGAATAATATTCGGATGATTCTTCATTATTTTCATTATCTTCATTATCTTCAATTAAATTTGTATTATTATTTTTTTTAATATTTTCAAAAGATTCTTTTATTTGTTTATTTAATTTTTGTGCAGTATTATCTATTATAATATCAATATTTTTATCATTAATTTCTAAATATTCATCTAAATATATTGCAACAAATCTATTCATTAATGCTTTTGATATTAAATAGGGATTATCTTTGTTTATAACCATTGTTCCAATTATTGCAAAACCTTTTTTAATTTGAATAGGGCCTTCATTTTCCTTTTCAAGAACATTATATGTGACATTATTATATTTTGAATTATCTTCAAGTAAAGGATTTAAGCATTCAATTACTTGGGGTTTAGAATAATTAATATTATCTAAAATGACCGAAATTCCTCGTTTAGCAGCTTTTAAAATAGGTCCATCATTCCACTTTATATAAGAAGATAAATTTTGTATACCATCTTTATTTTTTATTTTAGGTTGATAACACCCGATTAAATCCTCAACAGAAGTTTCTGAACAACATAGTAAAAATTCATAATCTTTTTTATATATCGATGCAATTAATTTAGCAAGAGTAGTTAATCCACTCCCTTTCTCTCCAATTAATAATGGGTGAAGACCTTCTCTTATTGCAGTTAAAGCTAAATAAACACATTTTTTATATGATTGATTATAATATAGAAAATTATCTTTTAATCCTTGTTCAATTTCTTCATCAACTTTTTTATCAATTTGAATGTCCCCTAATTTTTCCAAAATTTTATCAAAATCTTTCCTCTCATTTTCTGGAAATCTTGCAGTATAAGATATTTCTGCAGCATTTCTTGGTGAAATTGAATTTTTATTCAAATAACAACAATATTTTAAGTTTCTCAAAGTAACAATTGCATCTATTGTTTTTAAATTATTTTTCATTTCATCTGTCATTTTTTGATGTAATTCAATAAATGTGTCCACTTTATTTATATAATCTTTCGATTTTTCATTATTTTTTTTTAATAATCTTATAAAAATTTCTTGGCATTCTTCTTTTTCCATTTCATCAAAATGTATTATAATAAATTTAGATAAAATATTTGATGTTAAGATATTTCTTTGTTTTTCATTAAATCCTTTTACTTCTCCATTCATTGTTAATATAACATTATAACCATCCATCTTTCTAAAGACTTTATTATTTACTATAAATTCACTTTTTGATATACTTCCTAAAATGCAAGATAAAATCTCTGGTTTGGCTAAATCGCATTCATCTAAAATTAATGTTTTTCCTTCTATATATGCCAATAATAAAATTCCCGGAATAAAAGTTATTGAACTATCATTTTTTATAATATCTCTTCCTAAAAAATCTTCAGTTGTAGTATGTTCTGATAAAGCGGTTGATAAACATTCTCTATTATTAATCTTTGAGGCAACATTTGATAAAAAACTTTTACCTGCAGATGTAAATCCTTGAATAATCATAGGTATATTAGCCTGAATTCCAAATTCTAATTGAGATATTTTTTTAACTGTTGTATCTGTTAAAATACATTCTAATTCTTTTGAATTATTTAATTTTTGATTTTGATTATAATCTGATAATTTTTTTTTTATTTTTTCTTTAGTTTCTTGTAATTTCATATTTTCATCAATAGATAAATTTCCTAAATTTTTACTAGTTTTATCAATTAAATCTTTTTGATAATTATCTGAATAAAGACTAATAGGAATATTTTTATCACAACATAATAAACAATTTCTTCCACTTTGAAAATTTTCTTCTGATTTTTTTAATTTTTCTTCATTTTCATTATTTAAATGAACAAAATTATAGATAATATCTGGTGCTATTTTTTTAAATTCCTTATCTTTGAATTTTACATCTTTATTCTTTTCTAAATAATCTGATATTTGATAAATTTCACAATTTCTCTCTTTTAATATTATTATCAATTTTTCTGATAATTGATTGATTCCAATTTCCATAATTAAATCAATTATTTCATTATATTTTAATGATTTTGTGACTTCTTTTATACAAGATAAAGAAAAAATATTATCATTATCTTTTAAATTTAATTTATGAAGAAATTTTAAATAAGTGATTTTATTAATTTCCTTTGGTACATTATAAATATTAAATATCATAAATTCTGATTTTTCTTTTATTATTTCTAATTCAAATCTTTTTTCTTCATTATTATATTTTAAATAATCATTTTCTAATATATCTTTATTATCCAAAAGTATATTAGTTTTTATTTCTCTTATTCCAAAATATATTCTACTTCTTTTTATTTTATAAAATGGAAATACAATAAAATATTTGTTATTTTCATAATTTATTACTTTATATCCAGGTTTAGAAGGGGCATTCACATCATATATTTCCACTTCTTTTACCACCGATACATATTTTATTTCTAAATGAATATAATTTAATCCATTTTTTTGTATTTCTTCTTTTTTTTCTTTTGTACAACAAATTCCATCTGGATAATATTTTGCATGTTCTTCTTCCTTCTTTAATTTTTCTAATCTTTCTTTTTCTAACCTTTCTTTTTCTAATCTTTCTCTTTCTATTCTTTCTTTTTCTTTTTTTTCTCTTTCTTTTCTTTCCCTTTCTTTTCTTTTACTATCTTCTATTTCTTTTTCCAGTCTTTCTCTTTCTTGTTTTTCTTTTTCTATTCTTTCTCTTTCTATTCTTTCTTTTTCCAGTCTTTCTCTTTCTTGTTTTTCTTTTTCTATTCTTTCTTTTTCTTGTTTTTCTTTTTCTATTCTTTCTTTTTCTATTCTTTCTTTTTCTTGTTTTTCTTTTTCTTTTTTTTCTTCTTCTAATCTTTTTTCTTCCTCTTTTTTTCTTTTTTCTAATTCTTCTTTTAATTCTTTTTTTTTCTTTATTTCTTCTTCCAATTTAATTTTATTTAATTTTTCTTTTTCAATTCTTTCTATTTCTAATTTTTTTTCCTCTTCTTTTTTCTTTTCTATTTCTAATTTTTCTTGTTTTTCTTTTTCTATTATTTCTTTTTCTTTTCTTTCTTTTTCTTGCTTTTCTTTATTTATTCTTTCTTTATCTTTTTCTTCCATTTCTAATAATTCTTTCTTAATTTTTTCATATTCTTCTTTTTCTTTATTCATTTTTTTTTGAAATTCTTCTTCTTCTTCTTTTCTTTTTTTTTCTTGTTTTTCTTTTTCTAATCTTTTTTCTTCTTCTAATCTTTTTTCTTTTTCTATTTTCTCTTTTTTTTCTCTTTCTTTTTCTATTCTTTCTTTTTCTTCTCTTTCTTTTTCTTCTTTTTTTTTCATTAATAATAAATTTTTTAATTCTTGAATTTCTAATTCTTGATTTCTTAGTTGCTCTTCATATTTTTTTTTATATTCATCTTCCTCATTTTGTCTTTTTGTTTTCTTTTTCTTTTTATTTTTATTTTCATCTTCTTCTTCTTCATCAAAATTATTTTTTCTTTCTTTTTCTCTTTTTCTTTTTTTATAAGATTTTTCTTTTTCTTTTTCTTTTTCTTTATATTTTTTTGATTTCATTTTACTTTTTTTATATCTGATATCTTCATCTTTTTCACTATCTGATGAATATTTCTTATTTTTATTTTCTTCTGAATCTTCATAATATACTTTTTTCTTCTTTTTATATTTTGATTTTGTATTTTTCCTTTTTTTATCAATTTCATCACTATCACTATCACTTTCACTATCACTATCACAATAACTATTACTATCCCTACTACTTTCACTTTCACTATCACTATCACTATCACTTTCACTTTCATACTTCTTTGATTTTTTTCTATTTTTTTTATTTTTTTTCTTTTTTCTGTTATAATCCTTTTCATCTTTTTCATTTTCTTCTTCTTCCTCATCTTCACTTTTTTCTTCATTATCATCAGTATCTAAATCTTTTCTTTTCTTTTTTCTTTTTTTTGATTTTTTTTCTTCTTCTTCTTCTTCCGAATTAATATCTTTTTTTTTCTTATGTTTTCCTTTTTTAACTTTTTTCTTTGATTGTCGTTCATCTGATTCATCATCATGTTTTGTTGTTTTTTTTTTAAATTTTTTATATTTTTCTTCTCCTGTCTTTTCGTTCTTCTTTTCTTCTTTTTTATTGTCTTTTTCTTTTTCTTTTTCTTTTCCTTCCCCTTTATTATCTTTTTCTTCTTCATTATCATCCAAATTTTTCTTATGTTTTGTTTTGTTTTTTTTTACATTTTTTTCATCTCTTTCTTTATCTATATCTATATCTTTTTCTTTTTCTTTATCTTTTTTTTTATTTTTTTTAATTTTTTTATTTTCTTTATCTTCTTTTTCTTTAATATTTTCTTTTTCTTCTTTTCTTTTGTTATCTTCTTTTTCTTTATTTTTTTCATTTTTATCTTTTTTATTATTTTTTTCTTTTTTTCCATCTTTTATTTCTTTTTCTTTATTTTTATTTTTTTCTTTTTGTTCCTTTTCTTCTTTTACATTTTTTATTTCTTTTTCTTTATTTTCTTTTTTATCTTCTATTTCATTATTTTCTTTTTCTTTTTCTTTTTCATTTTCTTTTTCTTTTTCTTTTATTTCTTTTACATCTTTTTCTTTATTATTATTTTCATTTTCTTCTATATTTATTTCATTTTCTTTTTCTTCTTTATTATCTTTTTCTTCATTTTTATCTTTTAATTCTTTTCCTTCATTTTCATCTTTTTCATATTTTTCTTTCTTTTCATCTTTTTCTTCATCTATTTCATCTTTTTCTTTTTTTTCTTCTTTATCTTTATCTTCTTTTTCTTCTTTATCTACTTTATCTACTTTATCTTCTTTTTCTTCTTTTTCTATTTTTAATTCTTTTTCTTTTATTTTTTCTTTTATTTCTTTTTCATTATTTTCTTCCTTTTTATATTTTTTATCCTTTTTTTCTACTTTTACTTCTTTTAATTCGTTTTTATCTTTTTCTTCTTTTATTATATCTTTTTCTTTATCTTCTTTTATTTCATTTTCTTCTTTATGTTCTTTTAAATCTTTTTCTTCTTTTAATTTATTTTTATCATTTTCTTTTTTTATTTCATTTTCTTTGTTTAATTCTTCTTTTTCTTCGTTTTCTTCTTTTACTTCATTTTCTTTTTTTTCGTTTTTTTCTTCATTTTCTTCTTTTAATTCATTTTCTTCTATTTTATCTTTTTCAACTTTTTCTTCATTTTTACCTTTATCATCATCTTTTAATTCATTTACTTTTTTTATTTCTTTTTCTTCTTTCTTTTCTTTTAATTCTTTTATTTCTTTATGTACTTTTTCATCATTTAATTCTTTTTTTTCTTTTAATTCCTCTTTTCCGTCTTTTTCCTCTTTTATTTCTTTTTTTTCATTTCCATCATTTAGTTCTTTTTTTTCTACTATTTCTTCATTCCCATCTCTTTCTTCTTTTATTTGTTTTTGTTCTTTTCCGTCTTTTTCTTCTTTTTCCTTATTATCATCGTTTTCTTCTATTTCCTTATTTTCTTCTTCGTTATTATTTTTTTCTAATTTCAGCATTTGATTATTTTTTTCTATTTTTTCTTCTTCTACTAATAATAATACACCCATATTATTTTTTAGTAAGTCTTTATTTTTTTCTTCTATATTTTTATTTTCCTCTTCTTTATCAAGTTTGTTGTCTTTTTTATCCTTTTGTTCTTCTATTTCATAATTATTTAAATTTAAATTTTTTTCTACTTCTTCATTTTTTTTATCTTTTATATCTTCCATAACCTTATTCATCCCTTCTATATTATTAACTTCATTAATTTCATTTTCTTCTAAATTTATCTCATTTTTAATTTCCTTATCTTTATTTTCTTCATTTTCTATATCTATATTATTATCATTGAAACTAGGAAGACATGGATGATAAATATCTTTCTCTATATTAGAGATGGTGTCCTCCCAGAGGTCTTTATTTTCTTCTTTTTTTTCATTTTCTTCATTTATATTATTATCATCGAAACTAGGAAGACAAGGATGATAGATATCTTTCTCTATATTAGATATGGTGTCCTCCCAGAGGTCTTTATTTTTTATTTTTTGATTTTCCTCAATATTTTCTTTTTCTTTTTCTTTTTCTTTTTCTTTTTCTTTTTCTTTTTCTTTTTCTTTTTCTTCTTCTTTTTCTTTCTTTTTTCTTTGTTTATCTTTTTCCTTTTCTTTTTTATTTTTATTTGATTCATCAGACTCTATATCTTGCATTTTATCTTCTTCTATTTTTTCTCCATTTTCTTCAAGATCTATTTTCTTTTTTGATTTTGATTTTTTATGTTTTTCTTCTTTTTCTTCATTTTCTTCCTTTTTTGATTTAGATTTTTTCTTTTCTTTTTTATTATTAATTATAAATTTATCTTCTTCTGATATTTTTCTTTTTTTATTATCTACATTATTATCTTTATCATCTGATATTTTATTTTTTCTTTTAGATTTTGATTTATTTGATTTTTTATTTTCTTTTTCTGATTCATTTGAATCAACATCAACATCTCTTTTGTGTGACTTAGTTTTTTTTTTTTTATATATTTTATATTTATCTTTTTCATAATCTTCATCTTCATCTTCATCTTCATCTTCATCTTCATCTTTATCTTTATCTTTATCTTCATCTTCATCTTCATCTTCATAATATTTTGATTTTTTTTTCTTATATTTTTTCTTTTTTTTATTTTCACTTTTTTCTTCTATTGAATCTTCATCTTCTGATAATTTCTTTTCATTTTTTTTTGAATTTTTTTTTTCTTCATTTTCATCTGATTCAGAATCTTTTTTTCTTTTTATTTTACTTTTTGATTGTTTTTCTTCATACTCATCTATATCTTTTCTTTTTCGTTTTTTATATTTTTTTTCTTTTCTGTCTTTTTCATCATCACTTTCATCATTTATTTCTTTTCTTTTTTTAGGTGGTCCTGCAATTCTTAAATTTGGAGATAATACTTTATATCCTAGATTTTTTTTGATTTTATTTTCATAATCATTTTCCGAATTTTGGCAAAATAAGGCTAATTTCTCGCGGCCCCCCCCCTTTGAAAAAACAATAGCTTCTCTTCTCTTCTCTTCTCTTCTCTTCTCTTCTCTTCTCTTCTCTTTATTGTTTGGATATTATTTACTTTTATTGAAAATGATGATGATTTATCATAAAGAAGAGAAGAAGAAAAAGATTGAGCAAAAGGAGGTACTGAATATGAATAAATTTTTTTAGTTTTTCTTTATTTATGAAATCCTTTGGATTTTCTATATATGAATTTGATTTCTTTTGTATATCTTCGTTAAATTCTTCTTCTTTCATTTTTTTTTTAATTAAATAAATAAATTTATATATCTCTCAAATAATTAAAAAATTTATTGACTAATTTTAATCATTAACTAACTTATATTATTTATTTAATTAAAATAAAATAATTGGGGATTGGGGATTGGGGATTGGGGATTGGGGATT
>JAJJLB010000003.1:0-21495 GCA_023806845.1 Diplodinium flabellum
CAATCCCCAATCCCCAATACCCAATACCCAAACCCCCAAACCCATTTTAATAAAAATTATTTTTTTATTATTTTTAATTTATTTAATTTATTTAATTTATTAATAAATTACTTTTAATAAATAAAATAAATATAATATATTTATTCAATTTATAAATATAACTAATTTGAAAAATTCAATCTCTTTCAGGTTCATCACTTCTTGAACCACTTTCACTTTCACTTTCACTTTCACTTTCATTTCTATTTTCATTATCGCTTGGCTCTACTTTTTCTGGTTTTTTATTTTTGTTTTCAATATATTCTTCTATTTCTTTATAGAAATTTTCTTCTTTATTATCAATTAAATAATTATATAACCATAAAATTTGATTAATTTGGATATTAATTATTTTGAATTCATTTAAATTTTCTTGAAACTTTTCTTCTTTATATATATTCTTATCCCATAAATCAAACGAATTCAAATAATTAATTATATTTTTTCTATTTAATTTTATTTTATTTTCCTTATCTTCTTCTCTGAATAATACCAAAGTCATAAACTTTCTAATTGCAGATGCAAAGTCTTCTTTACTAATTGGAGGGTCTTTTTCATAATATTTATCCAATAGCTTTTTTTTATGCTTTTTTTCTTTTTCTTTTTCTTCTAAATTGTCTTGATAATCTTTTATCTCATCTTTTACATCTTTATATATCAATTTCAAATAATATTCAAAAAGTCCAGAAATTTTATTTACAGTAAAATCTTTTTTATTTTCGAAAATTGAAATGAATTCATTTGATAAATTATCTTTTATTTTCTCAAGTATTTCATATATTTTTGTATCTTCTGAAATATTATTCCCCTTATCTTCTTTGTCTTCTTTTTTTAAATCATTTAAATATTGTATTAGAGTTATAAAATAACCAATCAAATTTTTATATAACTCTTTATTATTTTCATTATCTTTAATAAAGTTGTAAATAATTTCTTTATCATCAAAGGTAATTGTTGTAATATTATAATTATTATTAAAAGAAGTAATTAAATCATTAACTTCAAAATTAAATACTTCATTATTATATCTAAATTCAATAATATCTTCATTTAATAATTTTTTATTTTTTAATAATAAATCTGTCATAGTTTCTTCAATTGAATCAAAATTAATTTCATATTGATTATAAATTTCATAATTTTTATTAGTATCTATTATTTTTCTATAAGAAGAATTAAATACTACATTAATAAATGAAAATTTTTTAGGAACATTAAAAGTAAATATTTCATCTTCTTTAATTTGTTGAACATTAATCTTATTTGTACAATTACTATCAAATACCCCAGCCTTAATTTTTAAATTTAATAAATTTTCAATTTCTGCATTTTGTTTATCTATAAATATTTTATAAATATCTTTATATGTTTTTCCTATTTCATTATTATCTTCTAAAACAAAGTCACATAAATGATTTTTATCTTCTTTTAATATAATAATATTTTTTTCCTTATTATCTATATTAGTTTTACTTCCTTTAAGATTTTTTTTAGTTTTACTTTCTTTACTTTCTTTACTTTCTTTACTTTCTTTACTTTCTTTACTTTCTTTATTTTCTTTATTTTCTTTACTTTCTTTACTATCTTTAATTTTTAATTTATTATAGAATTTAATAAAATCATCAATTAATTTTTTATTTTCTATATTTTGATAAATTTCATCATCTTTTAAAAGTTTTTTTTCAGCATTTTCTCTAGTTATTTGATGTGAATATTTTTCACTGAATAAATTTAACACAGTATTAAATAAATTAAGATTATCTAATGTAATTTCATATTTATTATTATTTTTTGTATTATTATTTTTAAAATCTAAATATTTTTTTAATATTGGATATCTATTTTCATCCATATGGCTTAATTTCTCACTTATATATTTTTCATTTAAATAATCACAATAATAAAAATATTCATAATAAGGATATTCTTCTTTAGGATAATTTTGACTTTCATATTTTTCTTTTAATAAATTAATAGAAGAATATTTATCTTCATTTTTTTCGTTCATTAATTCTTTATATTTTTCGGCTTCTTTTTTGACTAATTCTATTTTTTCTTCAATTAATTGCTGTAAGTCTTTCTCGAAATCAATAAGATCATTATAATTATCGATGCATTCTTTAGAATGTAATTTATTAAATAAATCTTTAAATGCAAAATTCATAAATATTTCTATAGAATTAATTCCTTTTTTTGATAATTCATTTTTTAAAAGAATCCAACATTCATTTAAAGTATCTCCCCAATTCATTCCTTTGGGTTTATAATTATCAAATTTATTCGTTTTTGTAAGTAATCTTGCGAAAAATAAATGTGAATATAAAATATAATTTAATAATCTATATGAAATTTGGTTTAATTTTCGAATAATTTTATTATCTTTTTTGAAGTAATTTTGTTCTATGTTAGGTAGTCCTTTTTCATTTTCATATAATTTTTGAATATAATTTTTCTTAAATTCATTCAAAGTAATAAAATTAATTTCATCAAGCCTATCTCTTTTATCTTTATCTTTTTTCAAATCTTCTATTTCTTTATTATCTTTAAATATTCTCAAATATTTATCTCTCTTGATTATTTCTATTTTCTTTTTTGAATCATTATCATTATTATCATCATCATTATTATCGTCATTATCTTTATATTTAGCTCCAATATCTTTGGAACAATTTGGACATTGAATGTCTAGTTCTTTCAAATCTGGGAAGCCAGAAGCAACTGAATGATAAAAGCCTTTATTACATAAACAAACATAACAACCATCATTTGGTTTTTCTTTGAAATGATTTATAATTTTAGAATATAATTCATAATATGGTTCATCTTTAGTATCACTACCTGGATAAAATTTTTCTGATAAATAATTAATATTATTTTTATCATATAAAGTAGAATAAATACCGTCTTCATTTTCATCTGATAATTCATTTAAACAATATCTATATCCATATAATATTACCTGTATATTACCAGAATTAATTCCATATTCATTTTGTATTTTTTCATATTCTTTAGGATTAAAGAAAAATTGAATTGCTTTTGATACTTTTTCTTTTTCAAATAAAGATTTACACACATTTTTATAGAAATTATCATAAATTTCTGATTTTTCAAAATCTTTCCTTTTTAAATGAGATAATACTAAATTAAAGGATGAAATATAAAAATTATCAATATTTAAATTATCAAAATTAATATTATCCTCTTTTTTAATTTTTTTCTTAAAATTATCTTTTTTATATTTTTCTATTTCTTTATATATAGTATCATAATTTTCATTATCTAATGTTTCCAAACCATGATTTATTTGTTCATCTTCTTTGAATTTTTTAAAATCATTAAAACCTTTATATTTTTCTAGTTTATATTTTTTTATACTATTAGAATTAAAAAATACGTCTATTTGATTTTGATTAAAAAGTATTTTATAAATATAAAGTTTTATCATATTTTTTAGTTTATCTTCATTAATAACTTCTATTATTTTTTCAGGATCTTTACATTTTGGGTCAGGCTCATCAAATATTTTAATAAAAGTAAAGCAATATGTTTTAATATAGCCTAAACAATATATTTTTGAAATATATTTTATATTATGTTTTTTTTCAATTTTTTCTGGATTTTTTTGGAAATCATGTAAAAATTTAATGCAATCTTTAAAAATATCTAAAGGTTCCTTCTCTAATAAGATAGGATCCTTAGTATCTTTTCCATCATATAGAGCATTATTTAAATAAATAAGCGAATTTTTTTCAAAAAAATATAATAATGTTTCTGTTAATGCAAAATAATTATCTTTTTTACTATCTAATAAATTATTTTCTATAAGATTTATTATTTCATCATTTCCTTTTAATATTTCAGACAGATTTTTTTTAAATTCTTTTTCTCCTGTTTTTACACTTATATATTTTTTTAATAATATTTGAAATATATCATTAGATTTTTTTATTATTTCTTTTTCTTGTAATAATTTTTCAAGTATTTTACATCGATAATTTATATCTGCTATTTTATATATTTCTTTAATAAATATATATCTTAATGTATCAAAATATTTATTATAATAATTTGGATCATCTTCTTTTTTTATGTCTTTTACAGTTAGCAAATCATAAATATTATAAAAATTACTTATTAGTTCATCAATTTTATCAGGTTTGTCATTCCTGATAATCAAAGTACTTTCTACTAAATATTTTCTAATTTCTTCTATTTTTTCTATATTTATTTTTTTAAGTTTTTGTAATTCAATTATTTCTTTTAATTCATCAATAATATACATCTCATTTAAATAAATATATAAATCATTGTTTAAATTTTGTAGAATATTATTTATTTCTTTTAATATATTACAATAAAAATTAATTTCTACTTTATTTTTTTCAGAATTTAATTTTATTTTCTCAGATGTTATACTTAGACATATACTTGCTAAAAATATATAATAGCATTCATTTACTTCCCTTGTATGTTCTGGATTTCTTTTTTCATTAGTTATATATTTTATATTTACACTTTCATCATTAATTAATTCTTCCATCAAATCATATAATATATTTCCATCCTTAAAAAGTTCTTTGCCATAAGAAAATATTTTTAATATGCTTGAAATATAATTAACATTAGATTCTATCCACATTATTTTTATTAATAAAATTTTAATAGGATCTTCTTGATTATTTTTTATTATTTGGTTTTTTTCCTTATTAAACCTTAATGTTAATAACAATTCAATTAATTTAATTTTGACATCACTTTTAGTATTATTATCCCTTATATATTTATTCAAATAATAAGTGATATAATCCTTTAATATCAATTCTTCTTTAATATCTTTTGCTATATCAATAATAAATTTATCTTCACTTATTTTATCATAAATTGAAGATAAGAAATACTCTTCTTTATTATGAAAATCCATTTTTTGCTTTTCACTTTCTAATTTAAAATATTCTCTTAATTTTTTTTCATTATTAAAATATTCAACAGTAATAGTTTTGTTAATTTCATTAGATAAATTTTTATAAAAATTATAAAATCCAGGAATTTTATAATTAAATAAAAATTTTGGTTCAAAAGTTTTTTTTTCTATAGTTATTTTATTTAGAAAATTATCTCTTAATTTTTCAATTATATTTTCTTCTAACTTATTATCCTTATTTTTTTTAATTTCTAATAAAGTTGTTAAAATATTATTATCTTCTAAAACTTCAAATATATATTTCAAATACTTATTATAAATTTGTTCTTTAATATAATCTAATAAGCATGAAATTATATCAATACTATTTTTACCAATATAATTCATTTTTAATATTTTATCTATTAAACTATTGCAATCTCCTTCTGCATCTTTATCATTATTAATTAATTCTTTTGTCTTCTCAATTATTTTCTCTTTAAAATCTACTTCTTCATCCATATATTTTTGTATTTCATCAATATAATTATCTTCATTTATTAAATCATTTTCATTAATGAAAGTACTTAAAATATTTCTATTTTCATTTAATTCTTTATAGACAAAGCTTGTTAATGTCCTTTTAAATTCTTTATCCAAATCCATTAATTTATCATTATTATCCATAATTTCTTTAATATTCTTATCTAATAAATCTTTCAATTTAATATCTTTGCCATTTAAATTATCTATAAATAATTGATTAATATCTGGATTGATATCAGGTATAGTGTAAATATTATCTTCAATTGTAGAATCATAATTTCTATTTATATGTATTATAAATATATAATTATATTTATCTTCTATGTAATTTTTAATTATAAAATTGCTTATAAATTGTATCTTCTTTGAATTGAAGAGTTCAAAATGTATCACTATATCATAATGTTTTTCATATTTATTATTTTCATTTCTAATTTTTATTTCATCTATAATATTTTTCAATTGATTTTCAGATTTTATTTCTGAAACCATAAATCTCATTTCTTGATTAATACCATTTATAATATTTGCTATATTATTAAATGCATATATAATTGAAATTTTGTATTTCTTATTTTCTACATCTTTTATATATTCTTCTAAATTATAATATTTTTTTTCTTCATTATATTTTGTTTTAATAATATTTTTATCTGGTAAAATACAAATAATATCTTGAGGGAGCATTTTACTAATTTTATTATATACTTTTTCTTTTATTTCATCTTCATTTATTTTATTGTTATTTTTTTTTTTATATTCTATAGAACTATTATAAATCAAACCTTCAATTTCTTCTTTTCCACAATTAATTAATAAACTTTTGAGATTATAATTAATTTTATATTTTTCAATATGATATTTAAAATTAATTTCATTTATTATTTTTTTAGTTAAAATTATATGCTCGTTATCTAATAATTTATTAAAAGTTATTTTCATTTTTTCTAATCTATTTAAAAATGCAATATCAACTTCATTTATAAATTTTTTATCTACTAAAATTATAATTCTAAATAAATCCTTCACAGGTGTCAATTGTTCACTGAAATTATCTAAGCATATCCTTGCATACTTTTGTTCATCTTTTATTATATAATTCATATTATATAAATCATATAAAAATGGTTGAATCTGATTTAAATTTTGTAAGATAATTAATTTATCGGTTTTTGCATCATCTTGAATATCATTTATTTTTTTAAAAATATATTCATTATTATTATCTTTTACAAAAGGACTTCCTTCATAGAATTCAATTTTTTTATCTGGGTTTTGAATTTTAATGTTTTGATATATTAATGATGATAAAGATGATTTAATTTCTAATAATAAATAACGATTATTAATATCATTAATATTGTCATTAATGCAGGTATTCAAATCATATTTAGTAATACTACTATTATTTATTTTATATGATTCTAAATTATCAGCTTCGCATACCGAATTATAAATTTTTTTGAATAAAAATACTGAAGTAACTTTTATTTTTTCTTCTTTTTTTTCCTTTTCATTTTTAGCATCTTTTGCTTTTGGAGTTTTTGATTGTTTTTTTTCTTTAATAAACTCTTTTAAAATGTTATTGACTGATTTAATTTTGTCTTCTATATCAGTCAATTTAATGCTTAAATCTATATCAATTTCATAATCAATACCTCCAAAATTCCTTTCAATATATTTTTCTGTAATCAAAGTAACCTCATTATCCTCTAATTCATTTAATTTTCCAATTTCCCTTGCAATTCCCTTAATAAAATTATATAAATCACGATTTC
Source organism: Diplodinium flabellum (assembly GCA_023806845.1). NCBI lineage: Eukaryota > Ciliophora > Litostomatea > Entodiniomorphida > Ophryoscolecidae > Diplodinium > Diplodinium flabellum. The sequence goes on from JAJJLB010000003.1 coordinate 7,267, forward strand.
CATGAAAATTTTCTTTTATTTTTTTTTCTTTTTTTAATAAATTTTTATATTCTTTTACATTTTGAATTTCAACAAATTGTATTTTCTTTAAATCTATTGGTTCTTTTGATTCTATTTTTTTAGATACAAATTGCTTAAGTGCAGTTAATTGTTTAATGATTTTTAATTTGTTTTTATATTCATAATATGCTTTAGCAAGGATATTGAAAATTTGATTATTACTCAAATCTTCTGAAATACTTTTAACAATACTTTTACATGTTTCTATTAAATGATCAAATTTATCCTCTAAATTTGGAACTGATAAATTTAATGCTCTGTTTACTTTCGCGGCATCTAATGAATAATTACTAATTCCAATAAAGCTTACACCTTCTTCTTTGCCAGCATATTCAAGTTTAGAATGTAACACTTTAAGAGGGTTACTTTTAGATTTTTCAGCTAATCCTAATTCATCAAATAAAATCATAGATATAGGTAAATTTTGGTTTTCTTTTTTATTCTCTTTTTTATTCTCATTTTTTATATCATTTTTATTTTCTTTTTTTATTTCATTTTTATTTTCTTTTTTTGTGTCATTTTTATTCTCTTTTTTATTCTCTTTTTTGTTCTCTTTTTTTATATTATTTTTATTCTCTTTTTTTATATCTTTTTTATCCTCTTTTTTTATAACTTTTTTATCCTCTTTTTTTATAACTTTTTTATTATCTTTTTTATTATCTTCTTTATTTTCTTTTTTAATATAAAATTTTAATTTGTTTCCTGCTATTTCAAATAATTTTTCAACATCTTCAGGTTGGGTTGATTCTGAACCTTGGAAATATGTTTGTATTATTTGAGGAAATTTTTGGAAAAATTTATTTTTAGAATATATACCTCTCATTGATTTATATATTAATTGAGCACTTAAACTTTTTCCAGTACCTGGTTTACCTACTATTATCAGTGGAATTTTCGTTATTACAGCTACAAATAATAAAAATGTATTTTCTTTTAATAAATTATTTTTACCTATTCCTTTATCTAGTTCTATTTTATCTAATAAAAATTCTTCTTCTATTTTTAGAAAATCACTGAATTGATTTATAGGTTCATTTTTATATTCTTTTTTTAATTGATCATTTTTTATTTGATCTAATAAATTACCTCCCTTATCTCCTTTATCCTCTTTTTTCTTATCATTTACTAAATTCAATAAATGGTTCCTTAATTTAAAATTGAATTGGCTTCTTTTTTCATCATCTATCAATCTAATATAATAGCATAAATAAATAGAACATATAATACTTTTAACTTTAAATAAATTTTTATCAGTTATATTTTCTTTATCCTTAAGTTCTTCAAAATATTCATTTTTAATAGTAAAATAATATTTGAAAAATTCAACACATTTTGAAAATCTTGAAATTTCTCTTAATGATACTACTGATGGATCGAAAGTTTCTCTTAAAAATGTATGACATTCAAAAATAGCATCCCTAGTTATTTCTTGCAAATTTTTTTCTTTTTTTGTGAATAATTTTTCTATAATACTATAAATATATTTTTTTTCATCAGTTTCATTAATTGAACCAAAACTAAAAACATAATACAATAAAGATTGTGGAAGAGGTTGGACTAAATATACTAATTCATTATCATTATCATCATCTCTACCTAATCCACATTTTTCTGTAGAAGTTTTCCTTTTTCTATATGGATTGCATGCTCCTATTAATCTAATATTTTCACTTAATTGCTCCCCATTATATGTTCTATTAATAAATATTTCAGTTAAAAGAGATAGAGATAAACAAGTATTAATTTCATCAAAAAATGCCCATATTTCATTTCCTTTATTTTCATTTGCTTCTTGATTTATCTCTTTCATTTTGTTACATATATCTTGATCAGTTATCCCAGGATGAATATTAATTATTTTGACTAAAATATTTCCATTATTTATAATCTGATTTAATTTTATTATAAGTGCTGTCTTTCCACAACCTGTCTCTCCCATAATAATAACCGGAACATTTGCTTTTATTCTATAAATTAATAAAACCATTTTTTTAAAATTATCATTAGTTATTACATAATTGTCTGTTTTATAATCTAAAATAGATAATAAAGATTTGTGAACAACCCCTTTTTTTTTATCTACAATCTCTTTTTTTGCATCATTAGGAAGATTTAATATTTCTTTAATTTTTTCTAAATAATCTTCTGAACATTTATATTCTTTTGAATCAGGTTGTGGAATATTTAACTTAATATATGTTTCTTCTTCTTTAATTATAAAAATCAACGGAATATCAAATTTGGTCCCTTTCAAATCATTGCCATAAGCCTCAGATATTAGATCAATATAATCCTTTTTTGTATTATTAATATCTTTTTTCATAATTAATTCTACAAATCCACCCTTTGTAAAGTATTTTGTACTTTTAGCGAAATCCTCAATACATTTATCAGTTACAACTCTTCTTCCTTCTTTAAAGATTAATTTTGATGAGTATTTGCTATATTGGGATATGAAAAGTTTGATAAAAATCATTAATTGATGATAAGAATATTTATCAATACCAATATACTTTTTTATAAATTCTTCTAATTTATTATTGAAGTCTCTTTTTGGTTCATTTTCTATCATTTTTTCTAAAATTTTAATTAATTTTTTTGAAAATTGTAATTTCGGTATTTTTTCTAATGAAATATTTTCTTTATTTTCTTTAGCAAATACTTTTAATATACCAAATTTTGATAAATAATTTTCGAAACAATTTGGAATTTCAATATAAATTTCGATATCTTTTGGAATATAAATAATATTTTCATTATTAGTATAAAATTTGGTAATAAGAAAAGAAAATAAAAATTCATTTATAATAGATGTTTCTTTAGATTCAGTTAAATCTAGATGAATAGCCACTTTTTTATTTTCTTCCTTTATATATTGATTTATTTTTTTTAATAATTTAGATAATTTTTGGAAAATATTTGTCTTTGATAGTATCCCTCCTAGTGGGAAATGAAAATATTCCTTTTTACTATTTTTAATATCATTTCTTATTTTATAAGATTTCCCCAAACCACATATATCAGAAGTAATAATTTTAATATTTTTTAATAAGGATTTATCAATAGTTAAGCTACTATTATTTGAAATGGTTGAATTTTTTTCATCTTTTTTATTATCTGTTAATCTAATTTCTTCAGGTTCAAATCTATTTATTTCATTTAAAAAAGATATATTTTCTGTATTATTTTGTTCATATACAAAAATTATACATGAATTTAAATATTCTTTTGTATTTGATTTCTCAACATTTTTTCTTTCCATTTCTTTAAATTTTTCATTTTTGTATGATAATAATGCATCAATATAAGTGTACATTACATTCTGTTGAAAATCAGAAAATGAATTATTTATTTCAACAATGAATAAAGTATTATAATCGCATAATATAGCTCTATAAAAGAAAGCTTGCATTTCTTCTTGTGATGTCTCTTTACTACTAATTAATACATTTTGTGCAATTGGTAACTGGCCTAATGCAACCCAAAACATATTTATAATAAATTCTTCCATTGATTCTTTTATACATTTATGTAAATAAATTCCTTTATAATTTTTATTGTTTTTTATTAGGATTGCTTCATAGTGTTTTTGTAATGATGTGTCATTATTCTCAAATAAACTAGTCAAATAATTTGAGATATTATCAAAAGAATTTTCATTATATATTTTAAATTGTTGGACGTAATCTTCAGCTTTTATAGGGTTAGCAGCTTTACCATCTTTAACTTCTTCTTTATTATCTGTTTTATTTAAAATATATTTCAAAATATCTACAACATTATAACCCCCATCTAAATGTTTTATAATATTTCTAAATAGTTTTCCGAATAAAAATCTTAAATATTTTTTTTGTTTATAAGCTGAATCCAATTGAGATATGCAATCAGTTTTTGCATTAAATAAAAAATTTCTTATATTCTGAAAACCTGCATTTTTTTTGTTTATTAAATATTTTACATTAGGATATTTTATTTGAATATTAATTAAAATTGGTAAACTACTTCCTTTTGTTCTTAATTCTTTCATGTATTCATATATTACTTCTAAATTAGAAATTATTTCTTTAAAAAAAACTAATTTGAGACATTTTTTTTGGAATTCATCTATAGGCTCTTCTATTTCTTTTGGAGGTTTAATATATATTTTATTTTTTAAATGTATTAATTCCTCCATATTAGTTGTTCCATTTTCACCATAAGAAAAATCTTCATTATCTTGTCTAAAAATAAAAGTTGCATCTTGAATATAATTATTAACCTGTTTATAAAGATTGAGTGAAAAATCATCATTTCTATCTAATTCGATAATTGAAGAATAATTTTTGGAGAAATTTTCAAAATTAGAAATTTGTTCTTTATTAAGCTTTTTAATATAACTAAATATTTCATTATTGTCTTTTAATTCTTTAAATTCATTAAAAATTTTTATGCATTCTTCTGTATCTTGTATATTCTTTATCGTTATTGTTCTATTAGATGGATCTATTTTATCATATAATGTATTAGTATCTTGTTTTTGGTTTGATTTATTTTGATTATCATCTGATATATCTTGATTTGTTTTGGATAATAAAAAATCTATGGCTTCTTTTTTCTCATAAAAAGAAGTAAATAATTTAAAATAATTATTATTTTTTTTATAGTCATATATTTCTTCATTTATTAATTTATCTAATATTTTTTTAATATCTTCTAATTTCATTTCTTTCATTTCTGATAGTTCTTTATTTTTACTAGATATTTTTTCAATCAATTTATCTTTATTATTGTTTTTTTGAAAATTTAAATTTTCAAAAAAGTAAATAATACTTTTTAAATCCATTTCATATTTTTTACTTTTAAATATTATAGTTAAGTCATCAACCAATTGAATTTTTTTTTCCAAATTAAAATAAGTTTTTATTTGTTCAATAAAAGTTTCGGCTTTCTCTTCATTATTACTTAGCATGTCCCTTATAATATTAAATATTTCTTTATTCTTTTTATATATTTCATTAACATTAACATTTTTATCTAATAAAGTTTTAATATCATTTAATTGCTTTGTTGCCTCTTCAAAACGTTTTTCTTGATCTCTCCCAGTTGCTTCATCATATAAAACTTTAAAAAGTATCAAATCTTTAACTTTTTTAACCTGCTTAAATATTTCACAATATTTTAATAATTTCGATATTTCTTTTTGAGTTTTTTCAGTTTTAAAATACTTTATATTATTTTCTTGTATTTCTTTAATAATATTTGATATTTCATTGATTTCTTTTCGATGCTTGTTTCTATGGAATATTAAAAGTCCATTTTTAATAGAACTTAATTCGCTGATGATTATTTTTATTGTTTCAATTGTATTTCTTAATTCTAAATATTTATTTTCAGGCTCAAAATCACTGAGATTTATTTTTATTAATCCCAATCTTTTCATTACCAGTTTTTCCTTTTTTTTATCATACAAAAATTCTTCAAGACATTTTATACCAATTTCACCATCTAAATCTTTTATTATCTTATCTAATATTTTTTCAAAATCGCTATAGTAAGTATCTTTATCAGTTTTTTTGAGTTTCCCTTTTTCATTTAATTCACATAATAATAAAATTTTTGGATTTTCAATATTTGAATTATAATATTCTTCTCTTGAAAATTTACATTTTCTCATTAATTCTTCTAAAAAATTTTTTTTATCTTTTGCATCCAAACTATCAATTAAAACTATTATATTATCACTATTCTCTAATTGATTTAAAAATTTTTGATAAATAAATTCTTTCATTTCTTTATATTTATCATCTTTACACTTTATCATCAATTCATTATAAATTAAAGAGCTTATTTTTTTATCTAAATTATTTATTTTTTTTTCCATAAAATTACAATTTTTTTCATGAATATATATCAAATCAACAAATTTTGCTATAATTTTGATAGCTTCTTTTAATTTTTGTTCATTTAATGATTCTATTTGTCTTTTTACAACATGATCATATTTATCTTTAAGTTGGGCAAAGAAATCATCAACTTTTTGTATTTTTTTTGTGTCTATTATTTCTAAAATAGTACCAAAATTCGATATATTTTTAATTTTTGAAATCATTTTATTTATAAAATCAATTAAATTATCCTTAAAAATTTTTTCAAATTCTAGTTTTTTAAAAGAATCAATAAATACTTTATCATTATCGTCCAAATTTATGTAGTCAAATATATAAGTATCTCTTTTATATAAATATTTTTCTTCTATATAATAAGGATTATATCCTGCTATAAATCCGAGAATTTCTGAATTTGATAATTCTTGATTTTCTTTATTCATTTCTATCAATTTTTTAATATTTTTATCTAATATAAATGCAAATTCATCTCTTTCGAAATATTTATGTATATCTTTTTTAATATCAGATTTTTTGTCGTTGTTGAATAAATCATTGACTAAATCATTATATTTAATAAAAATTGTTCTTAATTTATAACAATTTTCTATATTTTTTTGCTCTGCTTCATTATAATCTTTCAAAATCTTTATCCAAAAATTACTTGTAAAATATACTAATAACACCTTTTTTTCTTTAGAAAAATTCATAATTGATTCAATTGAAAGAAGTATCTTTGTCATTGCTTCATTTTTATTTTTATTTTTTAATTCTAAGTTAGCTTTCACTGTAATAGGTTTAAAAGAATTAGTTGATGTTGTATATCTTTCAAAGATGCTATCCTTTGTTTTATCTACAACAATAATAAATATTTCTATATCTTTAATATAGTTTAGTCCTTTTTCAAAAATGTCAAATTCCTTTTTTAAAGAAGAATAATAAATAAATTTAACAAAAAAATCTAAATTTTGATTGATTGGATTTAAAAAATGTGAAAAATATATAAGTAAAATTTCATATAAATCCTCCCATTTTTCGGTAAATAATTTTTTAAATATTTTCATAAAATATGTCTGATCATAATAGTTTAAATAACAAAATATAATCCCATAAAAACCAATAGGATCATAATTATTAATATTTATTAACTTATATGCTTCTGAAGAAATTTCTTGAAATTTTTTAATATATTGCTCCAAATCTTTACTTCTATCCATATTTTTTTCATTTTCTTTTATTTTAGTATTCATTTCTTTGAATTTTTCCATTAATAAAGGACATAATTCCTTATTTTTGTATATTTGAATAAATAATGAAATCAAAAAACTAAAACCTTTTTTTTTTCCATATAATTCTATAGTTTCTTTATATAAAATCTCTATTTTGTCATCTTCTTTATTTTTTTTTAAAGCTTCTAAAAATATATCTAATTTTTTATGATAATCAATTTTTTGGTCAATAGATTCTTTTGCAATATTTTTTAGAATTTTATTTCCCTTTTTTAATTCAACATCATAAATAAAAGAGTTTTCTTTAACTTCAAATCCTATTATATAATTATCTTTACCTATATCAAATTCTATACTATATTTATTATCTATTCCTTTGAATTTAAAAACTTTTTGATAAAAAAAACTTCCTTTTTCTTGCTTTAATTCATTTTCATAGAATTTTTCAGGAATTATTCCAGATTCAGAAAAAGTAAATTCATCAAGTTTTTCTTGTCTTTTCCTTGGATATAAAATAATGAAGTATAAATCTTTTTTTTCTTCTTCTTCACCACTTTGTTTTTCTTTTTTTTTATGTCTTCTTTTCAGACTTGATGCATCACTTTTTGAAAGACTAGACATAATTTTTAATCAAAGATTTTTATTAAAATAAAATTGAAATATATACATTTTAAAAATTGAAAATAAAAGATAGTTAAAAATAAGCTATTTTTTTTAACTAATTTTGATTAACATTAATTATTCAGTCATTATTATAATAATTATTGTTGATTTTGCTCAATTTCATCATTTTTTACTATATTATTGAAAATATTGGTGAATCATAATAATATTATAAAATTCATTACTTTTTTATATTTTGTTTGGTAATATTATTATTTAATTATTTAATTTATTTTTATTAACCCATAATTATTTTTACAAAAATATTTCTATATCTCTATATTTTGAAATATATTTGCCTAATAGAGCTATTCCTTTTATTAACTATGATCTTGTGAGTTTGATTCCATAAAAATATTTTTATGATGCGTCTTCGCCTAATTTATTGAGCTTTCCATCAAAAAATGATTATTTTATATTTATTAATTGTATTTATTATTTAGATTATTTTATTTTTATATTAATTATTATTTTATGATTAAGAGCAATTAAATTTGATATATTTATTCCAAAGAGATTTTTGAATTTTTATTTAATATATAAAAGAATAATAATAGCTTTAAGGACATAATAATTTTGAATTTGAGCGAATATTTTTCTTCCAAATAAAAATGTATTAAAAGTAATATAAAACAGTCTGATTTCATTAGGTAAATTTAATTTAATGGTTTTCCCCGACGAATTACTTATTTTTCATCATGCCTTCCGAAAAGTATAAATATATCTGCTATTTCATAAGAATGACCTTGCTTATTTAAAACATTTATTTTATTTAAAAAAGAATATTTTAATTTTAAATAATTTATTATTTTTTTTGTTTTTTTTAATTCAAAAATTGTTTTAATTAAAATATATTAAATTACTTAATTATTTTAAAAATATTTATTATTTTTTATATTTTAAAAAAATGACATTTACCCATCTAATGGATTGCTTAACTTTAAATTTTGGGCCAATTTATACCATATATTCCGCTACAAGACTGTAAATAAATTTTATATATTTATATTCTTTTTTAATAGTTCAAATTATCAAGCAGGAAGATTATTTTTAACTAGCATGATATTTTTTATAATGTATTCAGCAACTAAAATGGTTCTTTATGCAACAGTTATTCCTTTTGAAATAGGGGAAAATGTTCAATTAACTTTATCTCAAGAAATAATTAAAACATTAATTTATATGACAGAAACAATTTTTCTATTTCAAAGTTTAAAAAGTAAAAATAATTTTACAGAAAAACAAGCAGCATTTAAAATAATAACAATTGCTCTTGGATGGAGTTTAGCCGAGTCTCTTTTTAGCAATTTATTTTTTTATTTAATGAATTCTATGGGAGAAGAGTTTACATGGGAATATATAAGAACAGCTATATTAGCTAATCTTCAAATGATTGAAAAAATGGCAATTATTGCTTTAATTCAAAGTGTTCAAAAATTAATGGATGATAATAAAGCCTATATGCATATAATAATTTTAATTATTATTAAATATGTCTTTAATAGTTTTGCATATAATTATATTCCACAATTAAATTTTGGAGGAGATCAATGGAAAATTTTAATGTCAAAAATAGCAATTACTGTTATTTTTGGATTTGCTGCAAAAAAAATATTTAGAAATTCAAATAAAACTGAAGATGAAATTGCTGAAGAAGAATATTTAAAAATGAAAAAAAAGACTCAATAAATAAAATGATTTAATAAAATATATAAAATATAAATTTTTGAAATATTCTCAATTATAATTTTTTTAATTTAAGATAAAAAGAATAATAATTTAAAAAATAAATTAATAATTTTTTATTATTAAAGAAATAAAAAAAAAATTATAATCAATAATATTCTAAATAATAATCAATTTTATATAAGTGCTATTATAATACTAAATTTATATAAGCATTTTTTATCTTTTTTATCAGCTCTTAATGAATTAATTCTAAATATACCAGGTATTAAATTTATTCCAAATGGATAAATCATAGATAATCCAAAACTAATTAAAGTATCTTTTATTAAAATCATTTGAGTATTAGTATATACAGCACAAAAACAAGAGATAAAATACCAAAAGAAAGCCATAAATGCAAAACTTAAAAAGAAAAACAAAAAAAATTTAATCTTTATACATTTTTCAATTTTTTGAGATTTTTCAACAACTTTTGAATAATCTTTTTCTTGTTTTATTTCTAATATATTTTTTTCTGATAAAGAAAGAATTTTTAATATCATATTAATTACTGCTGATATAACAGTTGAATATAAAATTTGAGGAATTTGAAATAAAATATCAAAAATACCATTATCTTTATATATTTTATGCATTGTTTCATCTGAAAAAAAAAATCCATTTATTGTAAAATATAAACCAAAAGATAATAAAAATAAAGATATTTTAATTGAATATATATTATAATCATTTGCTGGTAAAAATGAGAATAATATTAAATGCTTTTTTTTTAATAAAGACCAATAATATTGAAAGTAAGTTCTTTTATCATATAATATGGCGTTTTCATATTGTAAGGTATTTAATTCTTGATCATTAAAACTTTCTTGAATTAATTTTTTTATTTTATTTTTTGAATATGGCTTATTTATGATTTGATTTTTTGAATTTTGAATATAATATAAACTATTTGACTCTACTTTACTGTTGTTTTTACTATTATCTTGATTCCTACTAGGATTATTATAAATATCAATATCATTTTTGTTCATTATATCATTAATTTCATTTATTTTATTTTTATTATTTTCATTATTTATGTTATTTTCATTATTATTCTTTATATTATTTTCATTGAAATTATTAATTCTTTTATTAAACATTTCATGACTTCTTACTAATTTAGAATTTGAATTTTAATTATTAGTATCAGATGATTTTTTTGTTAAGCCTCCTTCATCTTCTATAATTTTTTTAATTTGATTTTTATTAATTTTTTTTGGTGGAGCATGTATATTTTCTTTACTTATTATTTTTTTAAATGCTTTTTTCTTTTTCTTTTTTTTTATTGTTTTTATTGTTGAAAGTTTATGAAAATCTTTTTGAATATTTTGATTTTGTATTTGGGATTCAGGGTTTTGATTCATTGAACAATTTTTGATTATTATATCTACATAATAATGAATTTTTTTTGGTCCTGTTATACAAGAATAAATATTTAAGCCTATAAATAAAAAAAATATAATTGTCATTAAAATTTCTCCATTATTCTTAAAAAATATTGAAGAAAAAATTAATTTTATGCATTTTAATACTCTAAAATTTGAATTTGATAAAGTATTATAAAAATTGTTTTCTATTTCCTTTTTATCAAATAAATCATCAACATATAAATCTGTTAGTTTTTCATTTTTTATATTGCAATTACATTTAGCTTTTTTTGTTTTGGAATTATATTTTTCAAATTCACAACCAGTTTGACACATTGTAGTATTTTGTGTATTAGTAAATAAATCTTTTTTTCTATCAGACAATATTATATCTGTCCCATTAACAGTAGTATATATTGTACAAATATCTTGATAAAATGAGTCATTTCCATCAAATAAATTATAGCCTGATTTAAATAAACTATTATATATTAATTCTAGTGAATCATCTAAAATAACAGGTGTATTTATTATAATTTCAACTTCTTTACATAAATCTAATTCTAATTTAGTTAAATCTATTGGACTATATATTTCATAATTAACATATGTTGATAATAAATCTTCTGATTTTATATCTAATTTAAATATTATTAGTGATTCATTTTCTGGAATTTTATAATGACTTTTTAAAATATTTTCACATTCACCTAAATCGATACTAGAAACTTCTGGATTTTCTGAAAATTTTTGTGATATTGAGTTAGAACATTGAATTATTATTTTTTCTGTTTTAATTATTTCATTTTTTCCTTTTGATTTTAATAAATCATTTTTAATATCTTCTATTTGATTAATGGTTATTATTCCTTTACATTTATTATTTTTTATTTCTTCATTCGTACAATTTCTCATTTTCTCATTACTGTTAATAAAAGTTTCATTATCTATTATTTTTGGAATTGTGGAATCTTTTATTTTTGGAATATTTGAATAATTTATATTATCTGGAATAATTGAATCTATATTATTTGGAATAGTTGATTCTATATCTTGAATTGTTGTATTTATATCTTGAATTGTTGTATCTATATTATCTTGAATTGTTGAATCTATATTTTCTGGAATTGTTGAATCTATATTTTCTGAAAATGTTATATATATATCTTCTTCTTCTACTTCTTCTTCTTCTACTTCTTCTTCTTCTTCTTTTTCTTCTTCTTCTTTTTCTTCATCTTCTTCCGCTTCTTCTTCTGGAATTATTGAATCATATGAACATAAAATTGTATTTCCATCTTCTGATAAATGTAAATTTAAATTATCTATACATAAAATACATGTTTGATTAGTCAAACAAAATTTGCAATTTTGAGTTAAACATTCATCAGTAAATGATTCATCTTCTATTTTTGTTATATCACAATAAGAATGCCTTCCTATATAAGTTTTTTGTTTAAAAACACTTTCTTCAGTATCCTCACCATTAATATTTTGAATTGAATATGCAAAATTATTATAAATATTATAACTGGGCTCTTTTATTTCTAAAGCGAATATAATTCTTCCATTTTGAGTAATGTTTGTGCTTTTATCTAAATCTAATATAATTTTTTCATCTTCATATATATAATCTCCAATACTTAATTCTCTTCCATTTTTAGTTGATAATAAATTATATCCTTCTGAAATATTTATTAATTTTATACCATTATATATTAATCCAAATATATTATTATCTATTTGACATTTAGAATTTAAATCAATAATGAAATTTTCATTTAAATCAATAATAAAATCCTCACTATTTGGATAACTGAATAATAATATAGATGATGAATTGGATATTAGATAATCTTTTATAGAAAATGAAGAAGCTAAAGAAATAAAACCTTTATAAATTGTTGTACTTAATTTATTTCTAATTTCATATAAATATAAATTATACATATGGATTATATAATATCTTATTTTTATTTTTTCATTTGTTTGATTATAATTATTTATTATTGTTAAATACAAATCGTTTTTATTTTCATTAACTGAAGTAAAACATATCTTAAATTCATTAATTTTTATTAAATCATTTAATTCAACATTAGTATTAGAACTTGTTATATTTAATTCAATCATTTCAATACTATTAAAATGATTAATAATATTTTCATTTTCATCATTATAAGTATATTTTTTAAATATTATAGTGGGTTTATTATTATTATTATAATATAAAAAAGCAGCTGTCTCTCCATTAAAATGAACTCCTTCAAAATAATTTTCTTCATCCAAAGGCCCAGTTACAATAGTATCATTTATTTTCTTTATATAATTTTGGTCAAAAATAATTTCTTGATAATTATATGAACTATCTTGATAAAAACATATTATATATTTATGCTCAGATTGGAAACAGCTTACTATCTTTGAATTAGAACTTTCATATTTTTTAGTATAATTTTGTAAAATTGTATTACTTGGAAACCCAGGATCGATAAAATTTAGAATAAATAAATAAAAAAAATTATTCCCACTAACTTCGGCAATAAAAGATAATGCATAATTATCATTATCTAATTTTATAAAAATATTAACATAAGAGCGAATATAGTCTATATCAAAATAATCACTTTCTTTTATATTTAAAATATCCTTATCCACATCATATATATAAAAATGCTCATCAGTTGAAATACTTATTAAATATTCCTTATCATCTGTGTTTCCATTATTTAATTTAAAAGTAAAAATGTTAAGATGTTCTATCTTATTACAATCATATTTACTAAAATATAAATAAGGAGTTTCTTTTCCAGAAAGTTTGTCGTAAAAATAATCTCTTCCATCAGAATTTTTAAGAATATAAAAAATTCTTTTTAAATTATTACCAGCTGATTCAGTAGTTGTACAAGCAGCAACCAAATTCCCATTTAAAGAAGTATATATATCAATATAAGAAAGCTCATAATCACCTTCAAAAGTTATAAAATTATTAAACCATTGTTTTTTTATTATTTTATTTTCTATCGAACAAGTTCCATTTTTATATTCAATTTCTTTACACCCCCCATTAATGCATTCATCACTTTTTTCTTTTGCAATAATAGGATAATCATAATCACATTCAGTTTCAGATTCAGAAAGGGATATTATTAATATTTGAAAGAAAATAATAGTCTTTAAAAAAAGATTCATTTTTTTCCTTGATAAAGCTTTTATTTATTTTATTCGAATTTTTTATTTTATATTAAATAGAAATAATCCAGGAATTAAGAGTATTTTTGGGTATTGGGGATTGGGGATTGGGGATTGGGGATTGGG
>JAJJLB010000004.1:0-19314 GCA_023806845.1 Diplodinium flabellum
CCCCAATCCCCAATCCCCAATCCCCAATCCCCATTTTGAAAAAAAAATAATAAAAATTAGCTTAATGACAAAGAAACCCAAATATATATATAATATTATTTTTTAAATTAGATAAAAATGAATATTATTGGCAATAATTCCGAAGAAAATAAAAACTTAAAAGATATAAAAGAAAGTGATTTAAATAATATTTCTCTAATCAAACCTAATGAAGATAATAAAAATTCATTTGATAATTCTTTTTTTGATGATGAATTTGCTAAAGAAATTGAGAAAATGAAAGATTTAACTAAAAACCAAAGAAAAATTGTTGAAAATAAAATTCAAATTGATAAAGGAGAAAATAATGAAGGAAATATAGAAAAAGCCAATGAAAATAAAAATATTATACCATTAAAAGATGACCCAAAATTTAAAACCCAAGATAATATATCAAATATTCAAAAAGATTTAAAAGATTTAATTAAATATGATACTAAAAATAATATAACAAATAAATTAAAATTTATTGAAATAAAACATGATGATGTTTTAGATTTTAATGATGAAGAAAAAATAATACCTTTTTTTCAATCAATTAATTTTATATTATCCGAAGATTCTAAAAAAAGATTAAATTTATTATACTTTTGTATTAAATATGGATTTCATATATTAATCCCAGGTCCAACAGGGACAGGCAAAACTTATTTATCTGAATCTATTTGTAATTTATTGAATAAAAAAATGATAAAATATAATTGTAGTGAAAACACAAAATTTCCAAATTTAAAATTCACATGCCAAGGAGATAAAAAAAAATTTGCCGGAATAACATATATTAAAGGGCCACTATTAGAAGCATTAACAACTCCTAATTCAGCATTTTTATTAGATGAGGCCAATCTTGCTCCTATAGAAGTATTACAAGCTTTAGAGGCAGTAATTGATTCAGGCTTCTTAGTTTATGAAGAAAAAGGCAAATTAATTAAAGTAAATGTGCCTAAAAAATTTTGTTGCATATTAACATTAAATCCAAGCAAAGGAAAATTTTCAGGAACAAGACAAGAATTACCAGAAAGTTTTAAAAATAAATTTATTTCAATAGAATTTCCAGAAATGAGAAAAGAAGAGTTATATGCTATAAGTAAAGGTGCAGCTCTTGCTTTTGGTGTCGATAAGAAAATAGAAAACTTTTCTAAATTTATAGAAGATTTTATTTCATTTCATATAGAATGGTCAAAAAATGAAAAAATTCAAGATGATGTTGCATTATTGGTTATAAGAGATATTTTAGCAGTTCTTCACATTATTTGTGAAGGAGAAGACCCAACTGAAACAATATTAAATATCTATGGAGCTAGATATATAGAAGAGATAAAAAATGAAATGGAAAAAGTTTTATTTAATTATAATAGTTTTCAAAAGCCTAAAGAGGTAAATTATGAGAAAATAAAAAAAGATTTTCCAAAAGATTGTTTTTTGAATAAAAATACTTTAGAATTAATTTCAACTTGTATATTTAGTTTAAAGCATGGAAGATATCCTATAATCGTAGGTGATAGTGGTATAGGTAAAAAATTATTAGCATGTAAACTTGGGGATTATTTCAATGAGTTTATAGCTGATAAAGAAATGCAAACTATTGAAGATAAATCTGATATGAGTAACTTAAATAATTCATCTCAGTCTTTATTAAAAATAAATAAAAATGAAGAACAATCATTATATATTGTATATTGTACAAAAAGTAGTAAAGTGGAAGATTTAATAGGAAAACCGAAAATATCTAATAATAAAGATGAAGATATTATTCAATGGCAAGATGGACCATTAATAAAAGCTGTTAGAGAAGGAAAACCATTAATATTAATAGGTATACAAGAATTACAATCAT
Source organism: Diplodinium flabellum (assembly GCA_023806845.1). Lineage (NCBI taxonomy): Eukaryota > Ciliophora > Litostomatea > Entodiniomorphida > Ophryoscolecidae > Diplodinium > Diplodinium flabellum. Next base: position 1,877 of record JAJJLB010000004.1, read on the forward strand.
CTGTTTTAGAATATATGAATGATTTATTAGATAGAAAATATGATGGAAAAAAGCGTTATTTAAATAATCCAAATAATTCAAATGAACCAAAAATACCAATTCATAAGAATTTTAGATTAATTTGCACAACTTTATTATCAGATATAAATAAATTATCTCCAGCATTTGCTACAAGAATGGATATAAAAATAATGAATGATCAACTAGAAGGAATATCAGAAGATGAATTACTTGAATTAATAAGAATTTGTATGAGAAATGTTAAGAATGAATTAGTATCATATGAAAATGAAAAAAAAAAGAAATTAGAAGATTTGCTATTAGAATATAAAGAAGAAAATAAAATAAATATAACTCAAAAAGATATAACAAGAAGTGTAATTTCTTTTTCCCAAATGAATAATACCAAAATTAGAAATAATTCAACAGATTCAAATCATTCAAATCATTCAAATCATTCAAATCATTCTAATCATTCTAATCATTCAAATCATTCAAATCATTCTAATCATTCTAATCATTCTAATCATTCTAATCATTCTAATCATTCAAATGCTTCTAATCATTCTAATCATTCTAATCATTCTAATCATTCAAATGCTTCTAATCATTCTAATCATTCTAATCATTCAAATGCTTCTAATCATTCTAATCATTCTAATCATTCTAATCATTCTAATCATTCTAATCATTCTAATGAAAGTTATAATTCAAAAAATAGTTCAGAGAAAGGAAGTTTATCAAGAAATTATTCAAGAAATAATTCTCAAGAAAACTCCAGAATTGAGAAAGAAGAAGAAAATTATAAATCTTTAAATTGTGTTAATAATATAGAAGAGAAAATTAATAATTTAAAAAATAGAAGAATATTTGATGAAGATAGAATAAATAAAATAATTAATAATAATGAAATAGCTCAAGAAATTAAAAATTATTATATTTTATATAGGAAGCAAAAAGATATAAAAATGAATATGATATTTTTATCTAAATTTATAAGATCAACTATTTTGCTTTTATTTAAATTAAAATATGAAGATTTTACTGATGATTTTAGAATAATAGTAAAATTAGTTTATGATTTACTTTTTTTAGATCAATCAAATGTTATTATAGATGAAAAAATAAAGAATTATATTTTAAAGGAAAAATTAATTAATGATCCTTTAAATAAATACTTTTTTAAAGGAATAACTAAAATTGAGAATTATATGATAGCTTTGTATTTATATTCTAGTATGAACATACATATATATGTTTATGGACCTCCAGGAGTAGGAAAAACTGCTGGAGCTGAATGCCTTGCAAGGATAAGAACGTGTATTGAGAAATTAGAAGGAAATTATAGAAAATATGCCTTTAATTCATCTACTAATCCATCTGATATATATGGAGCTGAAACATTAGCTGATGGCCAAATAAAATTAATAAATGGGCCTTTAACAGAATCAGCTTCAAAAGGGCAAACTTTTATAGCTGATGAAATGAATCTTTCATCAAATAATACTATGATGTCATTAATACCAATTTTTAATAGTATATATAATAGATCAATTTATTTCCCAGGACTTCAAATCCCAATAAAAATGGATCCTAATTTTTGGTTTGGTGCTTTTCAAAATTATGAAGGCACTGCTGGAAGAAATTCAACTCCACATGAATTATCATTGAAATTAAAAAGGTTAGATTATCCAAATGTTGAGATTGAAGATATCAATAATATTTGTTTAAAAATAAAAAATTCTATTTATGAAAATAAAATAATTGAAAATCCGAGCATTTCTAATGATCAAATTTCTCAATTATCAAATTTCATGATTAAATTAAATAAAAAAAGAGATGATGGTAATTTATCTTCAGCTGAAGCTTGGTCAATAAGAAATTTGGAAAATATAATCAATAGAATGGCCGAGCAACAAAAATGCAATGATTCTAGTTCATATAAATATATACAATTTGAAAATTGTGAGCTTTGTTTGAATGTTTTATTTTATGTTTTATCATACATAGATTTTGAATCAGTTGATGAATCTTTTGATGAAATTTTAAAGTTGATAAAGGAGTGTTTTGAATTAACCGAAGAAAAATCAAAAGAATTGCAAATTACCTATTACAGTAATCCAGTAATATCATATGACCAAAAAACTGAATTTTATTCTTTAATAAAAAATAAATCAATAATTAAATTTGAAAATGACAAAATTGGAAATAATTATATATTTTTGAATAAAATTCCATCTCTGTTAAATACATTATTTAATTGTCTATTATGTGCTGATACGGAACCTATTTTATTAATAGGCCCTTCAGGTTATAAAACTTATATAATTGAATTGATTACAAAGGTTAAAATAATTGCATTAAATGAAGAGTCTAGTATTGATGCTTTATTAGGCTCAACCGGATTCTTTACAAAAGAAGAAGTAAAATCATTTTATTTGTCTTTAATTTGTGATGTATGTAATATTGGTGAAAAATTTTCATTTTTACAAAAGTTAAAAGAAAAAACATTAGATATAAATAATTTAAAAAATAAAATAAATAATTTTTTTTCAGCCAATAATTCAAGTTGTGGTAAAAGAATAATATTTAGAAAAATTATAAGAAATATATATAATAAATTAGAGAAATTGGAATTATTATCTAAAAATGATAATAATGAAAATTTCTTAGATGATATTAAATTAGAATTTAAACCTGGTTTATTTACTTCAGCTATTTTAAGTGGAGAATCATTAGATTTAAGAAATTTTGATAAAATACCTACTACAACTTTAGAAAGATTTAATGAATTATTTACAGGAATGAAAACATTAACTTTAAATGAAGATAAATTTAATACTATTACAACAGAAGAAGATAAAACGATATGTAAAACTGTTGATTTTATTAGATTTTTTGCAACATCTTTAACTAAAAATTTTTCAGAAGCTGTTTTGAGTAGATGGACTATTATAAATACTAAAGAATATGAATTTGAAGAATTAGAAGAAGTATTACAAATTTGTTCAAATGAGAAAAATTTATATACAATCACCAAAAACGATATTAAATATCTTATAGGAGTTGCAAGATTTTTTAAAGAAGCTTCAAATAAAACAGTATCTATTAAATTGCTTATTAATACAATAGAATTATTACATGAAATGAACAGAAATTTAGGAGAAATTGAAGAAAAAGAGAAAGAATTAATATTATTTTATATTAATAGACAATATATATATTATATAACTTTAAAATCAATTATAGAAAATAACAAAGAAGATCCTAATTTATCTGAAATAGAAGTGAATAGAAAATTATATCAATATTTATTTATAGATAATGAAAGAAAAATAAATATAGAATTACCTTATGGAAAACGTCCATTTTTGTTTGGAAAAAATAAAAATCTAAAAGGTATAAAATCAATAATAACAAATGCATTTATTTATACTGATAAACAAGAATTTCCTAAAAATGAACCAGTATTTACATATAAATTTGTAGAAATGCTTAATATAATACATTTAGGGCTATCCTTAAATGCTCCTATTGTTTTAGAAGGATTAATTGGGCAAGGAAAACAAACTGCAATAAGATATTTATCAGAAATATTAGGTCTTAAATTATTAAATATCCAATTATCAAGTTCAAATAAAGAAGAAGATTTATTAGGAAAAATGATTGTTGATAAAGATAAAGAAACTAATGCTACTATAATTAAAATGAATGAAACAGATTTAATGAATATATTAACTAAGAAAACAGTAGATAAATATTTAATAGTATTTAATGATTTACAAAATGCTAGTGATGCTGTAAAAGAGAAAATAGCTAATATATGTGATACACATCAAAAAAATGTTTTATTACCTGATGGAAATATAATCATTAAACCTTCATTAAATATAATATGTGTAATTAATACAGAAAGAGAATCTGATATTAGAAGTAAATTACCTAGTCCACTTTTATATTCCACTATTTATCATAAAATAGGTGAAATTCCTGAAAATGATATTAAAAATACAACTTTTCAAATTTTTAGAAAATATTTTGATAAAGATTGGAAAGAAGAAGCAGAAGATTATTTTGAGAAATTTAATAAAGTGAATAAGATTTTAAAAGAAATAAAGTCATCACAATTATTGACATTTAATGACATCAATAATTATGCTAAATTAAGATCAGCAACTAAAGATTCGTTTGATAAGCAAATTATAGATAATATGATTTTCTATTATAGAAATCAAGAAGAGGATATTATGATAAGAATAAAAAAGGAATTAAATTTAAATGGTTTTGATTTTATTCCTAAATTTGAATATAATCCTTGTCATACTGAATTAAGTATAAATATAGATAAAAATCAAGGAAAGCCTTTGATATTAAAAGTAATTAATAAAGATAATATAGATATAAATGAAATCAAAAAAAAATTAACTACTTTAACAAATCATCAAAGACAATGCCTACTCTTTTTATCTTGTTGCTGGCTAACTAAAAGTAAAGTTATTATTAAGGGAGATACTGCTAGTGGGAAAACTCATTGCGCAATCTTATTTTCTGAAATGCTAGGGGCACATTTATTAACATATCAAATGAACCAAGATTTAACTCCAAGTATATTTTCAGGACAAAATATTTTAGAAGAAGATTTAAATGAAAAAGAAATTAAATTAATAAACACATATTTATCAAATATTAGTGATATTAAAATAAACAAAAATTATTTGATCCAATTAATTCCAGCAGATTTTAAATTATGGCAGCCACAAATTTTTAATAATTTTTTTAAATATATAGATAATTTAGTAAATAATACTAATTTAGATGAACAAAAAAAAAAATTATTAATTGAAATGAAATCAAAAATAAATTGTATTATAAGTCCTCAAGGAAGATTTAAGGAAATTCAATCTCAAACATCATTAGGACTAATAAATGGATGTTGGTTTTTATATGATGATATTCAATTTGCAACACCAGATTTATTAAGTATTATGACTCCATTATGCTCAGATAAGCCAAGCCTTAATTTATTTAATACAAAAGACTCTCCTAAATTTTTTTCTGAAATTAAAGATAATTCAATGAATAATGTAAATTTAATAAGTTCTAATTTTAACCTAATAATGACATTTAATCCAAAATATTGCAAAAATTCTAAAGGTCTTGATCCAGTAATAGAGAATAAATGCTTAACTTTTTATCTACCTCCGAATGATAATGATTATGAATCATCTGCCCAAATTTTTTATGGCAATTTACTTAATTCTGGAATAAATAATGAAGAAAATGCTTATCAATTAGGTGGTAAGCTAGCTAATGTACATATTTTCTCAAAAAAGAAAAGTTTAGAAAATAAAGAATTATTTGAAGGAGATTGTATTTTTACTTCAAGAACAATAAACAGAGCAACAAAATATATAAGTAATAAAATACTGGAACAAAATGAAAAAGATATAAATCTTTCAAATATAATTAAAGTTATTATTGATAAATTATATATAAGACCTTATACTGATAAAGGGTTTATTAATAATGGAGAAAAAAGTAATCAATTAGTATATAGAGAAAGTATTATAAATATATTTTCAAAAGAAATCGATAAATATACAAGAATTTATTTAGATGATAATTTCAATGAAAATAGAAAATTATTAGAACAATTAAGAGATATTCAAATAGCAGTAACTGAGTCTATAGTTAAAGAGTTTAAATTTATTGATTTTATTTCAAATTCTTTAAAGATAAAATTAAAATCAATAGGCTTTATTTTACATCATATTAATTCAACTCTTATGTTCATAGATTCATATAAATATAAATCTAAATTATTATCTGAACATATCAATAATTATCATCAAATATCAATAGTTAATAAACTTCTAAATAATATTATGAAATATGGAAAGGATATATCTTCCGATTTTAATGAAAAAGAATTATTAAATCCGGAGTTAATGAATATTGAGCAATTAAAATGGCCTATTTTTAGATTGAAATTATTAAGAGCTTTAATAAGTGATAATAGCATTTTACCTCAAATATTAAAAAGAGAATTTGCTCATAAATCAACTGAAGAAGAAGATGATATTTCATTTAAAGAAATATCTATTAATATTTTAAAATTAATTGCTGAAATGATAGAAAAAAAAGAGATGAATTCATTCATCAATATTATCAAATACATGAATGAAAATTTGGATTCAATTAAAGAAATTATTTATTATATTAAAATATTTATACCTTATTACAAATTTAGAAAAAGCAAATTAGATGAAATAAGTGTTTGGTTGCCATTAATATTAAATTGTATTGAAAAAAAACAAACTTTCAAAATTATTTTTTCTAACAATTTTGAATATGCATTTAATGGTTTAAATGAAAATAATAAATTTAATAAATTAAATTTTTATTTTACATCAGATGAACTTAAATTATGCTATAATTCAGAATATGAACTTAAATTATGGAATAATTCAGAAAAAGAACTAAATAAAAAATATAGATTTAGAATAGATAAAAACATAAAAGGAAATGAACTTGCCAAATTTTATTATTTTGTCAGAGATGTAGTAAATAAAGATAATATATATAAATCTTTAATTGAAAATATTGAAAAAGATTCATCAAGAAAAAAGCATCTTAGCTTTAGTGAAAGATATAAATATTTTAAAATATCTAAATTATTTGAAAATAATAATTTGGGAAGTGTCGGAAAATTTTGGATGATTATATATAATATGAATGATAAATCTGTCCAACATTTAAATAAATTATTAACAAATAAAGAGCAAGATATTTTTAATTTATTTTTACATTTTTTTAATAATAATAAAATTGAAGATATTGATAAATATATCTCTTTTTCAAAATCTTTAGATTTTTATAAAGATAATTTAACAATAATAAATTTAGAAGCAGATTCTCAATATGTTAACATTAAAATAAATGAATTTAAAAATAAAAATAATGATGAAGAAAGAAAAAAATTAACAAAATATAAAAATACAGAATTAATGATAGAAAAACAAAAATTTGAAAGAATAAATTATTTTACTAAAGAAATTAAACAAAGTGAAATTGTTAAAAAATATGAAGAATTAATACAAAATATAGATGATATATTTACTGCTGATAAGGCAACCAAAGAAAAAAATCAAATAAAAAAAAATTTTGAAGATTTATTAACAAAAATAGAAAAAATACATTCAAATAAATATCAAATATCAAATTATCAAAAATCTTTAATAGATCAAATAAGATTAACATTAGAAAATGGAGAATATGATGAGGAAGAATATCGAAAATATAAAGAGAAATATGAACAATTAAATAAACCAAATGAAATTGTAGGAGAAATGAATATCCAATCAGGTTATAATATAAAATGGCCAACATTGCCAATAAATAAAGATTTAGAAAAATCTAAAACAGTTTTATTTTTAGATTTATTAATATGGTATAGTAAAATTAAAGATATTATTGATAATATAAAAAAATATAATAATAATAAAGATATTAAGTTTAAATATATATTAAAACTACAAGAATTTGAAGAAATGAAATATGCTTCTAATTTAATAATATCCACTGAAGAATTAACAAATAATGAATTTAATAGGATATACTCTACATTAAATAGTCATTATATATATAAAATGATTACAAATAAATTAGAAAACTATTTATATAAAATAGTGGATGAAATTAATTCAATTACAGATAAAAGTTTATTAATGATAGGACAGAATGAAATTATAAATCAAAATGATTACTATTTTATGTTTGAAAAGCTTGAAGAAATTGGAAATAATTTTACACTTCAAATTCCCCAATTTAATTCAAATGATATAGTCTTTCTATTTATTCAATTTGGCTCAAAAAACAAGAATAAAGATTATGAATCATATGAAGGACCAATTGTTAAACAAATTAAATTTGATAGAATTTTAGATGTTCTTACGGAAAATAAAGGTAGATTATTAGATGATAATTTTGGTAAAAAGTTGGCTGAAACATCTGCTAAACAAATTATATATATTTTATCCCAAAATATTTCTGATATTAATGATAATTTCGACGAATTCACAAATAATATAGAAAATAAAATATTACAATTAAAATTAAAATCTAATGATGTTCAAAAAGAAAAAAACTTTATTAGCACATTTAAAATGATTTTAGATATTGCTAAAAAAATAGATATAATTAATTCTGGAGAAAAACATAAATTAAAATATGAGGATATATTATTTTTAAAAGATAAAGACTGGTACCAAAATAAGGATTACATTTCAAAATATCCTAATTTGATTTATATTTTAAATAAATATGATGGGATTTTTGATGATATAAATGAATTATATAAAAAGAATGAAGGAATAAAAAATGAAGACAATAAAATTCCTTTTTGGTTGATTTTATTAAGATTATTATCTAATTATAATAATATAGAAGTTGAATATGATAAAAGTGCTGGTGAATTATCTCAAAGAATAATGATTAAAGAATCAGAATATTTAAGAAATCATATTATTAAATTAGCAAAAAATAAATTAAACAATAATATTAATTTTACTGTTGAATGGCTTAATTTATGTATCAAAAATTTAAATAATAATAATTTATATTCAAAAAAGTCAAAGAATTTATATGATTATATTAATTCACAAATTAAAAATTTACCAAATTTAAATAAAGTTATTTCAGAAGTTATTGAAACTAATTTAATTAGATTTAATAATAATATTTTTGATTTATTATTTCAAAATAATATTGAAAAAATATATAATATGGATTTAAATAGCAATGATATTCTAATGAAAATAATAAGAGATCCTAAAGATTATTATATAAGCCAAATAAAGAAGAAATATAATGATATTATTGAAGAATTCATTAAAAGTCAAGAATATCAAAAAATAAACCAGTTTTATCAAGGTGAAATATCTAATAATAGTTCTGAGCAAAAATCTTTTGGTACTTTTATAAATGATTTAAAAAAAGAAATTGAAGATACTTTAAATAAAATTGATGTAAATTATGTAATTGATTTAGAGAAACAAAATAAAAAAGCAAAAGATAGTAAAATAAATAACATAATTTCATATATAAATTGGATTAATAATGAAATAGATAAATTTAAAACTATTAAAATAAATAATAATAAGAGTCTAATGATTGAATATAATAAACAATTAATAGACTTAGATGATTTTAGTCAAAAAATGAATGAATATGAAGAAAAAGTTTCAAAAGAAATATCAAATATAAATAAGTATATTAAACATGAATTAAAACCTGAATTTACTTATGCTTCATTAAAAATTGAATTTAAGGAATCTTCTTTTGATAATTTTCATTCAAATAATATTAGAAATTTGAATAGAGATATTAAAATACTTTTAAATATAAATCAAAAACAAATAGAAAAAGTTTTTGATATAGAAACAGACAAAAAAAAACTACTAAATATTCCAATAGAAAATAATGAAATAAGTTCATTAGATAATTTCTTATCATTTATGCAAGGGAAACAAGAATTACAATTAGAAAAAAGGACAAATGAATATAAAACTGAATATAAAACTATTTTCTATTATAAAAATAAAACTCAAAATTCTCAAATATGTAAAAAGGAGATTATCATTAAAATGGAAATTAAAAAATTATATAAATATGATATAAATGAATTAGACAAAGAAAAAATTAATAATGATATAATAAAATCGTCTTCAAAAAGTAAAGAGACTCTTTATTTTGGCTTAAGAAATTATTCTTATGATCAATTCTATAAGATATTAAATGAATTTAAAGAAAAGAATAATAAATTTGGTAATGATATTAATAATATATTTATAAATAGAAAAATAGATATTAACATGATTAATGATGATATATATAATCTAAACTTAATAATGAATGAAATTATGATGTTTTATCTTAAATGTAATAGCTCAGAAGAAAATCAATATCCGAAAATAGAAGAAAAAATAAATAATATAAAAAATTATCTTACTCAATTAAATGATTTATTAAAAAATATTTATCAATATATTTGTGATAATTTAACATTTGTCGAATTTTATGATAAATCTTGTAAAACATTAAATTTAATGATTAAAAATATGGAGTTAAAAATTCCTTTATCTGAATTTAATAAAAAATTTAATTTTAAATCAATTGATCCAGATTCAGATTTATTATATACACTTATTATAAGTGAGGATAATGGAAAAGTTTCTTGTAGTCAAAATGATATAATATTGAATTTTGGAACATATATTTCAACATTAATAAAAGATGATTTTTCAGTCTATATTTTATCCATAATAAATGAAAAATTAAATTCTTCAATAATTTTTGATATTAATGAATCAACAGGACACCCAGAAACAAAATATAATAAAAATATTATTGTTAATAATGAACAAAATGAATTATTTTCAATCAATATTAAAATACCTAAAAAAAATGAAGAAAAGGATGAAGAATTTGCAATTGATTTCAAATTAAAATTAGGAAATGATCATTTATCAGAATTAGAATTGCCTTGCAGTTTTAAATTTATTTTATCATCATTAAAAGTAAAAATAGAATGTTTCAATTATAAATTAATAATAAAAGATAAAGAATTTCATTTAGCCACTTTGTATTTAGAAGAAAAAGAAATAATTAAGTTTAAAGTTACTTGCTTAAATGAAAATGTAAATATTGATTTCAAAATTTCATTTAAAGGTAATAATGAAAATGAAGCTGAACAGCCAATATTAAAACAAAATAAAAATGAATTTAGTATTGAATTAGAAAATGAATATAATAATATTAATATTTCTGAAAATGGATTTAATTTAAAATTATTGAGTGCAATATATTACATTTATATTTCAAATGATATATTTATACCTATTACAATAAATGCAAAAATTTTACCTTTTAAATTTAAAATTAGTGCTTATGATTTTCATCTTCCTGATAATCCTGCAGAAAAAGAATTAATAATATATTATGGAAAAGAGCAAATTTACAAAGAACAAAAAATATTTTTAAAAATAAATTTACCTGGAAATAAAAGAAAATATAAAGGAAATATCGATATTGAAAAAAATAATAATCAATTGGAAATAATTAAAGTTTCTTTGGAGAAAGAATTTGAAATATCAGAATCAACAAATTTTAACATTCTTTATAAGATTATTACTCAAAAAGTAAAAATAGATATTGTAATGGAAGTTAAAGTTAAAATAAATTCATATAATCAAATTTTTAAAGTCATTTTTAAACCATCTCCATCTTTAGTAGAAATAGGCTCAGATAAAATTAATTTGGAATATTATCCTACAAAGATACCTCTTTATATATATAAAAAGGATAAAAATCAAGAATATAATTTAATTCAAATAAATAATAATAATATAGAAGAAAATACTAAAACAAATTTATTTGTTACTCCTTATGATATCAATGATATACAAATATTAGAATATTGCAAAGAAAAGTCTACATTTTTAATATCAAATGAAAAAAATGAAAAAATAAATTACTTTTATGAAATTATGAATAATGGTAGTATTCGGAAAAGAAATGCTTTTTCATCAAATTTTCAAACAGAAGTTAAAACTATAGTATTATATAATAATAGTCTGACAAAAAAAGAAATTTCAACATTTCCTTTAATCGGTGAATATGATGGTATATGGTATCCTATAATTAATGAATTCCGTATTCCGGAATGCGAATTATCTTTTTTTTCTTATGATAAGCTTACTCAAAATGATAAAAATAAAGCAGAAAAGTTCGTTAATTTTTTTAAATGTGAAAATGATTTAGTCTTTAAATTTAATTTTAAGTCAATTGGAAATTTACTTGTAAAAGATAAAGTATTTGAAAATATATACTTAATATTAGATGATTTGCCAGATACAATAAAAAATCAAATATATAGAGATATTAAATTAAAACCCATTTCTTTGGATAAAAAAAATAAATATGAAGATTCAGGTTGGTTAATTAAAAATAAAGAACTAATAAAAGGGACAATATTAGAAATTCTTAAAAAAAAAGAACTAATAATAATTTTAAAAAGTAATATATTATATTCCTTACATTCAATATTAAAGAAAAGATATGAGGAATTAAAATCAAATGGATTTAGAGATTTTCTTTTTAAAAAAAATGATGACAGAAACATTTTCGAACAAAAATTAAAAGAAATGAGAAATAAATTTTTTTGTGTGAATAATGAGCCTAAAATAAAAGATTATTTTGAAAAAAATGATGAAGTAAATAAAATTAAAAAGTATATAAAGGAATCAGAAAAAGAAAATAAAAAATATCTAGAAAAAAATAAAGATTGTTTTGAAAAAGTAAAATTTATAAATTATAATAATATATATAAATATGAAAAATTTGAAGATGATGAATCAACAAATTTGAATAATAATATAAAATCAATAAACAAAAAAAGTAAAAATCCTTCTTCAATAATGATTTCATCAGATTTTGAATTGCCTAAAATAATAAAACCAGACAATAATATGACCTTAAATAAATTAATAATATTTTATAATAATATTATTAAAATCACTAGAATATTGCCTATATTTATTAGAAATGCTTTAAAAAATAAAGACGAAAAAAAATTGAAAGATGCTGAAGAATGCTTTTCATTATTAATGAATTCATATAAGTCATTTATACCTAATAGTTCATATTCTTATATAGATTATTCATTTTTATCCAATTATGTTAATAATTTTATAAATTCCTTTGAAAAAATGATTTCGAAATTAAAAAAAGCAGGATTTAATACTTCTAATTTAGATTTGAAATTAATTGAATTTGATGAAAATATCAATGAAATATTAAAAATTCCAGAAATTCAAACCATAGAAGAAAAAAATAGTTTTTGGAATAAATATAAAAAAAAAGATTTTAGCGATATAAATAAACCTTTTTATGATAATAATGCTTATAATAAAGCTTTATTAGAAAATAAAGAAATAATGGAAACAAATGATTATGACCCAAGTACTTATGATTTAAATATTAATCTAATTAGTAGTTTTACAATGATGCAAAATAATATAATTAAAACAGAAAAAGTAAATAAATATGAAATCAAAAAAACTATAAATGAAGAAAAAAATGAAATTAAATTTGAAAATATTTCAAATCCATTTAATAAAAATGATAAAGATATAATTATGGATGAAAACAATGATTTAAATATATCTACTCAAGATCAACAAAATTTTGAAGAATTATCATTTGTTAAAATAATAACAAGTAATAGCATTAATCAAGATACTCAAAATCCAAACAATAATAATATAAATAATAATTCATATAATAATAATAATATTCAAATAATGAAACTAAATTCAAATGCAATGAATAAAATGACTTTTAAACCAAAAACTTTTGGAAAAAATAATATATTATTTAATGAGAAAGATGGTATTGAAAAAAGTATGATTAAAATTGAAAAAATGGATGAAAACGATAAATTTTCAATTGATTATAAAAAATTAGATAATTATTATCCAAAAGAATTAGAAAGTATTAAAAATGAAAGATTAACAATTGAAAATATGATAATTAATTCAAGGTATATTTCTCAAATGTTTATAAGATATGTATCAGAAAATGAAATTCCATTTTTAAATGAAGGTGTTGCAATCTTAATAGATTGCAGTGGATATATAAATATTGAAAATAAATTATTTAATATGCATTTAATATGTGGATTAACTGAAGGTCTGCATTCTATAGGAATTCCTTATTGTGTTGCATTAATATCAGATGAGAATTTTAAAAGAATTATAAAAAAATATGAGACACCTCATAATAAATATGAATTACAAAAAATATACGAATGCTATATGATTACAAGATATAGAACAAATCTTGCAAAATCTATTAAATTTGGCATAGATTATTTAAAATATGATTCTAATATAACAACAGATAAAGGAAAAATAAAATCAAATACAGCATATTTTATTTTTACTGATGGAATGGATGAGAATTTATATTTTGGTAAAGATTTCAAAGAAAATTTATTTAATGATGAACATTTATCTTTTGGATTTATCTTTATTAAATCATCCTTATTAACCGAAGATAATAATAAAATTTTAGAAAAATTATGGGAGAAATTTATTTCGGCTATTAATGGAAGTTCTTCTAAAACTATAATAAAAGCTATTGAAAATAAACTAGATTATAAAATAATTAATGAAATAGTTATAATGTTTGTTAATGTTTTAATAAGAAATATAGAAGAACAAAATTACAACTTAGGTAATTTTCCTATAGAAAAACCAATTTTTGAAATGCCAAATCAAGAAAAAGAATTAGATGGTAAGTTGTTGGAATTCATAAAAGATAGTCTATTAATAGATTATTCAAATTATAATGAAATATTCTATACTACATCTCAGATATGTTATGTTAGCAATAAAGATGATAAATTAGATAGTAATTTATATAATAATAAGACAGGAAAAATAATAGATTGTAAAGTTGATAATTCTATTAAAATTGAATTTAATCATTTTTCTTCTCAATTTATCATCTCTAAAAATAAAATAAATATAACTTTATTAGATCAAATATTTTCCCCTAATAAGCCTTCTTCAATGATACTTTCAACATCTGGAACAGAAATAGATATTCCAGCTTTTATTAAATATCTTTTTGAAAAAAACCCTAATCCAATGATATATTTAGAAAAAAAAGGTGGTTTTACTAAGCATTATTCAGTTTCAATAGTAATCGATTCATCTTTTTCTTGCTTAAATAAATTTTGCTTTTCACATACAATTCAAACAATTCGAGTTTTAATTTCAAGTATAGCAGCAATTAATATTCCTTCAATAGATATTATTGTTGCCACATCAACTAATCCAATTGTTGTTTGTAGTGATATAGCTTCAACAAAATTATTAAGAAAATCAAATATATTAAATGCTTTATTTAAAATATTAGCACATCCTTGCCTAAATGCTAATTTACCAAGTGCATTAAAAGTAGCTAAAGATTTACAAAAAATAATTTCAAAAGATACAACTAAATATATTTTAGTTTTGACAGATGGATTGTACCAACAAAATGAAGCAGATTTAATTAAGAGTAGAATATTTGAATGTATGCAAACTTCATTAGTAATAGGTATTGGAGTTGGGTTCTATCCTTTAAAAATTAAAAAATTATTCATTCAAAATATTTATACTCGAAATCCACTTAAATTATTTAAAGGAATATCAATTTCTATTGGTAAATCAAATGATAAATATACTTCAACAATGCCATATCTGGATATTCAAATTCCTCAACAAGGACAATTTGCTTCTATCATTGATGAATTAAGTAAAAAGCATAATCCATTGAATCAAAAATTGATAAATGAATTAGAAGAAATAGAAATAGAAATGGATGCATTTAGCGATTTTTATAATGCAGAAAAAGAGCAAAATGATGAATCTGGTTCTTTCATAAATCCTACAGGGAAAAATACATCGATGTATATTGAGAATTATCTTGAGGGACATGAAATATTATTTGTTTGTTTATATAATTGTGATATGAATGAAAATGAAGACCCACATACAAATTATAAATATTTATTTGAAAAGTCTCCAAAAGCTTATTATTGCTTTGCTCAATGTGCTAAATATTATGGGGTGAAAATAAAATTAGTATTAAATTATGAAGATGCAATTATAGAATTAACTAAACCTTGGGATAAAAATAATTCTAAATGTAAATATTATTCTACTTGGATTGTATGTGGACCTCCATATCCTATATTGCCAAATTTATATGATAATGATGGAAATAAATTACCTAAACAGTCTAATCCTTATTTACTAGGACAATTTATGGAAGTAATTGATTTATATAATAAAAATGGAGGTAGTTTAGTATTTTTAACTGAAAGTGATCCTTTATTTTATCAAGCAAATTTATTTCTAAGAAATTTATATTTATTTGATAAAAAAGGAAATAAGGTAAAAGTAAATTTACAACTAAAAGGAGAGCATAAAGGAGATACTGTTTTAAAAGGTGATAAAACTGGCCAATTAAAAAATCCAGGATTTTTCAATAAAACGTCACAATCATTTAAAAATTTAAAAAGAGCTTCTTTATCACATAATTTAATTTCTTATTATGAAGGATATACAATTGATTATGCTGATTATGATAGTGTAATTAATTCACCATTCTATCCTTTTGCCAGAGATAGCGAAGGAGGAGTTGCTGGATTTTTTTATCCTGCAGACCAAGAGGGAAGAGGAGATATTATATTTAATTGTAGTTATACTTCTCTTTATTTTACAAAAGGAGATAATGATGGAACATATAAATATTATGAAAATTTAATTGCATGGACTGCAAGACCTGAAATTCATTTAAAATTTGATCCAGAACCTTGTTTAATGAAAGATTATAGGCCTAAAAAAGTAAGCTATACTATAGATAATAATAAAAAATGGACTCAATTTAAGCAATTACCTAGAAAAGAAATTACAAAAGAAGATCTTAAAAAGATGAAAACATTGTTTTGCATTGATGCTTCTGGCTCTGTTGGAGGTAAAACTTTATATCACAACATTACAAGAACTATTTTTAATGATTTTTATAAAAATAATGATATTATTTATCTTTGGGGAAGTGATAAAAAAAAAATAAATAAACATTATTTCATAAATTGGAATGATAAAAAAGAATCTGGGTTAGGCGGCACTAAATCTGAATTAATAGCAGATATTATTAACAGTGAAAGAAGTTCAAATATTCATCATTTAATTATCATTACTGATGGAAATGTTGATGTGAGAAGTATAGATAGAAGTGATCAAAAAATGAAACAATATAATATTCATTTTCAATTTGTATCAACTTATATTATTGGAAAAGATGGAAATAGAACAGTTGGTGCTCCATATTGTAGAGGAGATCCTAATGTAACTTATCATTATCTAAGTGACAAAAATCCAGCAAAATTAGCGTCTTTAGATAAAGAAGAATTAAATTTATATGATAAATTTGAAAGTCAAATTAAAACTTATAGTCAATTTGTGCAAATCGAAAAAAAGCTTAAAAATGTTATTGAAGCTCAAATGTTTGGAAGAGAAAAAGATATTAATTTAATAACTAAACTCAATAAACTCAAAATAAATATCATAAATAATCCAATAAATTCAGCTGAAAAAATTGATTTTGATAAAAAATTTGGTACTTTATATCTAATGGCTAATGGAGGTTTAAGAAGTGGGACATTAGATTTTGGTGCAAAAAAAATTAAATAAAGTAATATTTTTTTATTAATTGAGTAAAAAATATTTAATTATTAATTCAATATAAATATATATTATACAATTTTTAATTATAATTTTAATAAAAAATAAATTCATTATATTGGGGATTGGGGATTGGGGATT
>JAJJLB010000005.1:0-19285 GCA_023806845.1 Diplodinium flabellum
TCCCCAATCCCCAATCCCCAATCCCCAATCCCCAATCCCCAATTTTTAAAACAATTTTTATTTATTATATAAAAATAAATTATTAAAAAATATTATAATTACTTAATTAAAAAAATTACTTATTTTTTAAAAATAAATAAAATATATTTATTAATAAAATGTCAATTCCAAATGATTTTAGTACATATGAAAAAATGGCAAATATGAAAAATTTTATTGGAGGAAGTTTTGTTGAAATATTAAAACAAAATATAAAAAGCAAACAAAATGAAAATGTCACAAAAATGTTAGATATAGCTAAAGATAAACCTGAAGCATATGTGGAACTTTTAGCTGTAGCTATTTTCCATCAAAATTTTGATATAATTAAATATATGATAGAGAAATTTAAAATAACTGAAATAGATATTCCTTATATAAATGCAATATCTTTTTATAATTCTATTCTTAAAGATAATTCTAAAGAAAAAATAAATGATCCAAAAGAAAATTATTTAGATATTCAATGTCCTTTTGTTTTGATGAGTGGAATAGGAGGAGATGTAGAAATTTTTCAATATTTATTAAAACAACAATTAATATCTGACAAAAATCAAATAGGAGTAATTGGTTTGACAAAAAAATTCAAAAATTCATTCTCTTCAAATATAATTGGTGCTTGCTCTTATTATGGAAAGGATAAGTTATTAGATTTTTTATTAAAAAATTATGGAAATGAATTAAATATAAATATTTCAACATCAGAAAAAAAATCGAAAACTAATAGTAAATTCGGCTTTTCAAAGGAATATACAGGATTTACACCATCTATGCTTTCTATTGTTGGTCCTGCCACAGATTTAGAAACTTTGGAAATTTTAAAAATATTGAATAAATATAAT
This sequence comes from Diplodinium flabellum, assembly GCA_023806845.1. Classification (NCBI taxonomy): domain Eukaryota; phylum Ciliophora; class Litostomatea; order Entodiniomorphida; family Ophryoscolecidae; genus Diplodinium; species Diplodinium flabellum. Next base: position 882 of record JAJJLB010000005.1, read on the forward strand.
ATTAAATTTGATGCTCCTAATCATAGTCCTAATAAAGATAATTTATTACATCTTGCAACAAAAAATAAAAAAATTGAGACAGCCAAATTTTTAGTTGAAGATATAAATTTAAAAAGTTTAATGAATGAAACTAATAAAGATGGATATACACCTTTATCTTTGGCTCAGCATTTAAATGATAATATTTTTATTTCTTATTATTCTGATAAAAATGGAATTGATGAAAAAGAAATTGAAAAAAATATAAGAGAGTTGATTGGAGAATCTGAAACAACAATTCAAAGTAGTAAAAATAAAAAAAAGAAAAAAAATAAAAGAAATAAAAATAATGATAATATTCCAAATTTGGTTGATTCTTCAGAATATCAAGAAATTTTAAAAGTTGATAAAGAAGAACCACAAAAAAATGAATCTAATAATAATCAAAATAATACTCAAAATAATAAAAAAACTAGTGTATATACTAAAAAAAATAGTAGTAATACTTATAATAGTTATAATAATAGAAATAAATTACATGCCATACTTGATAATGTAAAGTTAAAAAAGAAAAAGGAAATTAAAGAAGAGAAACAAGAAGAAAAAGATAATTATAATGATAATGGTGAAAAAAAAGAAATGAAAGAAGAAGAAAAAGATTTAAAAGAAGATGAAAAAGAAGATGATAATGAAGAAGATATAAAAGAAATAGAGAAAGAAAAAGAAAAAGATAATAAGAAAAAAGGAAGAAATAATGAAACCTCTTATGAAGAAAGAATTATTGGATTAAGTAAAAAAAATAAAAAGAATAAAAAAGGAAAAGGAAAATTAAAAAATAAAGATAATGAAAATGAAAATAGTTTAAATAAAGAAAAAGAAGAAGAAGATAAAAGAAGACAAGAAGAAGAAAAAAGAGATAAAGAAGAAGAAAAAAGAATAAAAGAAGAAGAAGAAAAAATAAGCAAAGAAGAAGAAAAACGGAAAAAGGAGGAAGAAGAAAAAAGAGAAAGAGAAAGAAAGAAAGAGGAAGAAAGAAGAAAAGAAGAAGAAAGAAGAAAAGAAGAAGAAAGAAGAAAAGAAGAAGAAAGAAGAAAAGAAGAAGAAAGAAGAAAAGAAGAAGAAGAAGAAGAAAGAAGAAAAGAAGAAGAAGAAGAAAGAAAAAGAAAAAAAGAGGAAGAAAGAAAGAAAAAAGAAGAAGAAGAAAGAAGGAAAAAAGAAGAAGAAGAAAGAAAGAAAAAAGAGGAAGAAGAAAAAAAAGAGGAAGAAAAAAAGGAAAAAGAAAAGGAATTAAAAAATGAAGAAGAAGAAGAGGATGATGAAGAAGGTTATTCATATAGTGATGAAGACAATTTCTTAGAAGAAAAAGAAGATGAAAAAAAAAATAAAATAAATATTAAAACAGTTAGCCAAGAAGATTATAATAAATTAAAAAGTAAATTTTTAGAATTAGAAAGAAAGATTTCATTTTTAGAAAAAGAAAAAGAAGAATTATCATCATGTTTAAAAATATTATATTTAGAAAATAAATCAATTTCAATAATTCCACTTTCATCAAATAATGAGGAAAACATAAATGATTTATTAACTTTAGCAAATAGGGAATTAGAAAGTAAAAATAATATTATTCAAGAATTAAATGAGAAGGTTTCTATGGTTGATTTAAAGAATATTGACAATTTTTCTAAAGAAAAATTAGAAGAATGTAAAGAATTTTATAGTAAAAATCTTAAACTTATAAATGATGCAATGAAACAATATTGATATTTATTATATTAAAAAGAAAAAATCGTATTGTTTTTAATTAAATAATTTTTAATTTTTAAGATTTTCATTTAATTATTAATATTTAAATAAGGAACAAAAATCAGATTTATATTTATTTTCATTATTTATTGAATTAAAAAATAATTGTAAATATTTTTCAAAATTTTTAATATAAATTTTTATTTCTAATAGATTATGAGAAGTAAGGTTTTTTAATTGATATTATCATGTTTCATTAAATAAGATATATATTCTTTATTATTCAATTCATATGCCTTAAATTGTATTTAAGCATTTGACGAAGTTTATCTACCCATATATTATCTTTTCACTTGAAGAAATTTTTAAAGAAATTAAAGCAAATATGATATATTTAGACAAATATGGTAATCTATTTTTTTTTCGTAATTTCCATTTTGTTGATTTTTATTTGGTAAATAATTATTACTCGCAAAAAAATATCTTTTATTAATATATCAAATTTTGCTGTTTTCTGTTAAAGTATCACTTGTTTTCTCAGATTTTATTGTTTCACTATCACTTAAAATTCCTACAATTGATTTATTTGTTTTTAAATGTCTATTAATTTTGTTATTATCTTTTTTATTATTTTCTTTTTCTTTTTCTATATCTTTATTTTTTTCTTTTTCATTTTTTACTTTTAGACTTTGTGTAACTCTTAATATTTTGTATGCATCTTTTTCTTTATTATTATATTTTTATCTTTTGTTTTAATATAACTTTTTATTCTATTTTCCATATATTTTAAGAAAATTAATAAATTTAGTATTTATTTTTTTAATAATAATTTTCTAACAATTATAAATATATATATATTTAGATATATAATATATAATTTAACTATTTATAAATATTTGATTTTTTTTTAGATTATCATATTCATATATAGAATAATAATTTATAATTTTATAAATCAGAAAAAATTGGAAAAAAAATATGGGAAATTATAATTTAAAAAGTAGTATCCTTCGTTGTCAAAATTGTTATTCAATTAGAAAAATGACAATAGATCCTGGTTCTCCAAATGTATTTATTAATTCTGAATGTAGATGTGATTCTTCTAGAGATACTCTTAAAAATTTTCTAATAGAATTAAGAAAAGGAGAGCAATATAAAATTATATGTAAAATTTGTAAAAAAGAAGATAAAAATTCATCATATTGCCAAGATTGTAATCATATTTATTGTTCAGCATGTATAAAAGAACATAAAAAACATAATAATATTTCTATTTCAAAAGTAGATTTTTATTGTGTATATCATCAAAAAGAATTATTTATTTCTTATTGTAAAGATTGTTCTATAAATTTATGCAAAAAATGTATTCAAGAAAAAAAACATATAAATCATTCTTGTTGTGAATTTAATAAAATAATAATAAGTAAAAACGATAGAACTTATTTAAAAGAGAAATTTAGGCTTGCTCAAAGTAAACTAGAATATAATACTCAATTTATTAATTCATTTATAAAAAAATTAAAAAATGATAAAGAAAAAAATATAATAATAAATGCAGGAAAAAAAAATATGGCACAAAATAAAGATGTTTTGGAACTAATAAATTTTTTTATATATTTTTATGATAATTCGAAATATAAAAATTATAATATTATTTATAATTTCTTAGAAAATATAAATTTAAATGTTAATAAATTTAAATTTTCAGAAAATAATGTTTCAATAGAAGATGCTTATGAACAAATCTTAAATTATTTGAATGAAGATTTTATAATTATTAGAGATGAAAAAATGAATTATGAAAAAGAGATAAAAAAAGAATCTAAAAGAAATAAATCAATATGGGATTTCGAAGATAATGTTATAGAAATAAGCCAAACTATGGTTGGACCTTCTGCATTTACCACTATGGGATTAAAAATAAGTGATAATTTTGAAAAAAATGATTTAAATAGTTATAATGAAAAAGTAAATAAAAATAGTGATAGACAAAAGTTATTGAGTTATTTTAGCAATAAGAAAGAAGAAGATGATATAGATATTATTAATGAACATGATAATAATGATGAAAATAATGAAGAAGAACAAAACTCTTATAACCATAGGCCACGATCTCATGCCATCTTTATACCTACAAAAGTAATTCAAAAGCAAATAAAAGGAAAAAATGAACATAATACAAATAATGAGAAGGAAATAGAAAATTTGAAGATAAATAAAGAAATTGAACAAGAAAAAGAAACTAAAATTGAAATAGAAATTAATAAAAAGAAAGTAAAAGTAGAAAATATATCAAAAATGGAAAAAGAAATAATAAACAAAGAAATAGTAAAAGAAGAAAATGTATCAAAAATGGAAAATGAAAAAGAAAATATAGAAAAAGGAAAAGATATAATAAAACAGCAAATTAATAATGAAAAAAATGAGGCAAAAAAAACAAAAGAAGAAATTGTAATTAAAATGAAAAAAGATAATAAATATGCTAAATTCATAGGTATAAATCAGCATAGAAATAAAATAAATTCAATAATAAATAAATTGATGATAAATGGATTGAGAAAATCAAAAATATATAACAAAATTATAAACTAATATCAAATATAAATAGAATATAATTATATATAATAGATATTTAAACATAGAAATAAAATTTAAAATATTTAATATTCTTATCTAAAAAATATATATTAATTTAGGAAATTTATTTTTTAAACTTCTATTAAATAATAACTTAAAATGAACAACACAGCAAATAATATTGTGAACAATACCAACAATTTATCGAATAATCAAAAATTAAACCAAGAAAAAAAATCTTTCATTAGTAAACTATATTTAGATCCAATAGAAAATCTAAATTATAAAACATTACAAACAAAAAGTAAAGGTTTCAGGATAAAAAAAGATTATTCTAAAGAAAAAGAAGATGTACATGTTTCTCTTCCAAATATGGGTATGACAATGAACAATTTAACAAGTATGAATAAAACACAAGGAAGCGTAATAATTCAAAATTGGGAAACATCAAAAAATATTCCAGATGATATAAGAGGAGATATGCTTCATTTTCCAGTTCTTGTAGATAGAAATAAATTTAAAATCAAAGAAGATGCAAAAAGGGGTTTTGCTTTTACTTCAACAAGTAAAAAATTTCAATTTGATAAAGACAAAATTAGAAAAGAAGGGGAAAATTTAATAAAATCTATATATATTAAAGATAAGCCCCCCAATTTAGCTCTAACAATGCCTACAAGTTATTTATCTTCCCAAAATACACAAAATAATTTCATTTCGTTTCCTACAGAAGAAGTTGATATAAATAAAAAAATAGATAGAAATTTAATGACTTTTCAAATGAAAAAAGAAGTACCAAAAGATTTGTCAATAATTACTGAACCTGAATTACCTCAATCTCTAAATACTCAAGTAAATATAGGTGTTACTATTACTCAATCAGTTGCTCCTCCTATTAGTTTGGAACCTAAAAAAACTTCAAAATTAATTGATTTTTCTAATTTTAAAAAGCATTTATATTTAAAAGATAATGATTTTCTTTATGCTAAAAGAGTTGGTGGCCCTGTTGATTATATTTTATGCTCTTATCAAGATATTAACCAAAAAGCAAAAATATCTAATAATACTATACAAAGTATGAATAAAAAAAAATTACAACCTATTAAAAAGAAAGTTAAAACTGCTGAATATATAACAATATCTAAAAATACAGTTTTACATTATCAAAAGGGAGTTCCTGTTGTTTATTCTATTCAAGAATGGATTGAAAATTATAATAAATATAAATTATTAATGAAAATTCCACTTTTTAAAAATTTTAAAAACGCAAAATTATTTGATTCTTGGAGAAGATTCTATAAAAAAACAAAAAGACAATATTATACAGAAAAATTAAAAAAAAGATTTTTTTGTGTAGATAAGCATTTATTAAATGGTATTCTAGAAACTAGAAATGCTTTAAAGCAAATGAAATCAACAAATATTTTTGATATGAAACAAAATAATTCTGTTTTATTAAATCAATTTAATGAATTACATAAATTAAATTTAGTTGCAACAGATAAAAAAATAGATAATTTTAGAAATATAGCTAAAAATATTATTAATAATGCATGCAATAATTCTTATCAAGAATATAAATTATTAAAAAAAATAACTTTAGATGATAATGCAAATGCAGGGGGAACGGAAGATAAAAATCCTAATGAGAAGAAAAAAATAGAAAATATTGAAAACAATATTCAAAACTTTATCAAAAATGCAATTCCATATGCACAAGATGCAACAAGAAAAAGCCATTATAAAAAATTATTAAGATATATTAGGGTAATGGATTATATATTTAATGAAGCAAAATTTGAAACAATACAATATTCTTTAGAGTTATTAGATAAAAAATTTAAAAGATTATATGAATGTTATTTAAATAAATGGATTGATCCTCCTATAATTGTAACTAAAATTTTATGTATGGGTGAAAAAATATATTATAATCCTTCAATAAGATTAATATATGAATCTTTATTTGATAATTTTATTCAAGAAACAATATATTGTGTAATATATAAAAAAAATTTCATAGATCCACAGGAATTTCCAAGATATATGTCATGTTTTGAAGAAGTTTTTGAAATAAGTGTAGATCAGAATGCTAATTTAAATGCAAGGATAAAAGAAACTGAAACAATTACTAATTTATTTGAATCTTTAAAAGATAATTTTGAATTATGTCATAAAGAAATTAATAAATGTGTTGATAATTTAAGGCCTATTCTAGAAAATTATTTAAAAAATAATAAGCTTAATTTTATGAATTTAGAAAAAACTGCAACTCCTACAGAATTAAAAGATTTATTAAATGAATTTCATGAAAAAGAAAAAGTTATTAAACTATTAAAACCAATTATAAATGTAGGGATTTTCGAATTTCAATTAGATGATTTATTAGATTTAATTTCAGATGCACCTCGACAATGGATTGAGAAAATGAATAAAGTAATTCCAAATGTTTTGGCTTCTAAAGTAAAAAGTTCTATAGATAGAATGAGTGCTCATTTAAATGATTTAAGTGTGAATCCTACAGATGTAGAAAGTTTTATACAATTAAAAAAAGCTGTTGAAGCATGCAATAAAGAAAAAAAATTACATGAAGATATGTCAAATGATATTTTAGATTTACAAACAATTATTGATGCAGATAAAGAAATTAAATTACAAGAATATGATACTAAATTAATTATTGAATTAAAAGATATTTCTGTAAAATACGATAGAAAATTAGATTCTACTTCTTATTTTATAGATAATAATATACAACAATTCAGATTAGATTTAAAAAATGAAATTACAAAATTTGATGATAAAATAAAAAGCATGATGAGTGAATTAAATAATGATGTTTTAAATACTTATAATGAAGATTCATTTAATGCGATCGATTATTTAGAAGAAAATTCTTTAAAAATAAAAAAGTGTTTAATGATGAAAGAAAAATATCAACAACAAGAAGAAGACTTAGAATTAGATAATACAATGAAAAGTAATTTTGAAAATTTAGATAATTTAGTTTATGAACAAGAATTAAAAATGAATTTATGGAATAGTGTAAAAGAATTTCAAGATAAAACACGTGAATGGGAAAATGAAAAAGTTTTAAAAATAAATTTAGTCGAAATGAAAGATTTAATAAAAAAATGGTTAGATCTATGTGAGGTAGCCTTAGTAGATATAGATATACCTAATGTTCCAGATACTCTTAAAAAAAAAATACAAGTATATGAACAATTAATCCCAGTAATTGAAGCAATTCAAAATCAGAATATTTTATTAGTTCCACATTTATTAAATATTTTAAATGATTTATTAAGAGTTGAAATAAAAGAAGACCATCCTATTACTTGCTACCAAGTTAAACATTTACCTGATATTTTTGAAAAAGTTCCAGATATAAAAGAATTAAATTTTAGAGCAAATGAAGAAAAAAGATTGCAAGATTTAATAAAAACTGTAAAAGAATCTTTTTATCCAAGACCTATACCAGTATTAGCAACATATAATAAACCAGATTTTGATAAAGAATTTGAATTTGTTGAAGAAAATTTACAAATGTTGAATAAAATATATTTAAATAAATATTTTGGATGTGTCTATGAACAATTAAATAAATTAACTCAAGAATTTAATAAATACTATAAATTTTTGCAATTTTTCACTTATTATCAAAAATATATAGCAAAAAGTTCAGGAATAATGGAAAATACAGATTTTATGAAAGCAATGCCAGCAGAGCATAAAAGATTATTAAGTGAAAATCATAAAAAAAATTTGTTGAATAATTGGAAAGATAATCGTTCTGTTCAAAAATTTTTGGATCATGTATATGATAAACAAATGAGTATTATTAATTCTATAATACAATCATATGAAAAAGAATATAAGGCAATTTCAGCTTTCTTCGATATAAAAAGAAATGAAGTACCAAGATTTTATTCATTAAATAATAACGATATAAATGATATATATAGAGAAAGAGAATCAAAAGAAATAAAACAAAAAATGATATATAAAATGTTTCCTTGGATTAAAGTTATAAATATTGGAGATGATCAAGATGAAATTATTAAATTTACTACTATTGATGATGAAGAAATTCAATTAAAATATGGCAAAAATAGAACTTTAAAAGAATTAGTTGAATTTTTAGAAGGATGCTTAATTAGAAAATTAAAAGACAATTTTAAAAGTTTTAAAAAAGAATACGAGACTTCTCAAAAAGCAAAAAGTAATAAAAAGCCAAAAGAAGTAATTAATGAACTAATAATGAATAAGGAGAATTTAGCTCAAGGTATTTTCAATTGTATGTTTTATTTAACAATGGATAATTTAGAAAAATCTTTAATACAACCTGATGAAGCTTTTGATAAAATGTTTGATTTGTATAATGAAATAAAGGATGATAAAATTTCAGGATTTATAAATCAACTTAAAAAAAATGATATTACAATAATTCAAAAAAGAATTTTAATTAATTTAATATTTTTATATAATTATTCTAAATCAATTATAGAGAGTCTTATAAGAGAAGATGTAACAACAAATAATGATTATAATTTTATAAAATTAATTAGTCCAAAAATAGAAAATGATTCATATATGCTACATTTTATATCTTTTGTAATAGAATATGGATATGAATATGTTGGATTACACAATAATTTTTTAATCATGCCTGAAAGTGAAAAAATGTATTTATCTTTTGTTCAAGCAATAAATTATAAAAAACCCTTTCAGATATATGGATTAAATAATGGAACCAAAAAAGAAACATTAAAAGTTTTAGCAAATATTTGTGGAAAAAGAATAAATTATTTTTATGCAACATCTTATTTTTCTTTAGAATCTTTTAATAAAATATATTTTGCTAATAAAAAGACAGGTTGTTGGTTATGTATTGATGAAAGCCAAAATATTAATTTTGATTTAATAGAAATTTTAGCAACAAGAATTGCTGATATATATAGAATAATGCAATCAAGTGGCACTGAAGAAGAAGATTTTTCAGGAGGAGAAGAAAAATCCATTGTAAAAATGAATATATTTTTATATAGAGAATTATCATATTATGCTCCATTTAAAAGTGATTCAATCCCTAAAATAATTAAAAATTATTATAGACAAATTGCTTTACCTAAATTAAATTATAGTTATTATTTAAATCAAATTTTAATTAATTTTGGTTTTGAGCTTCATGAAGAAATAGCAAATAAAATTTTATATGTAATGAATTATGCTACTTTTAAAATGAATATTATGAAGAATAAAAATGTGATAATGCTATTTTTATTAAAAATAACAGATGATATAAATAATAATATTAAAAATATAGATAAAAAAAATTATAAATTATATTTTAGAAATTTAATTAAAGAAATATTTTTACATTTATTAAATGAAGAAGAAAAAGAAGATTTTAGAAAATTCTTAAATGAAGTTTTTGAAATGAAAGATTATAAAGTTGATTTACCTCTAGAACATAATATAAATAATGAGGAGAAAGAAGAAAAATATGAAAATGAAGAAGAAAAAGTCATTTCTGAAGCAATAAAAAAAGAATTTAATAAATATAAAATAAATAATAAATTTTTCCAAGAACAAGTAAAATATTTGTATAATGCAATTAATCATTTTGATAATTTTGTAATATACGGTCCATCTTTTTCAGGAAAAACTTCAATATTAAGTTTATTACATGAAGTTTCTGTAAATTTATCTAATTTTGATAAAAGTAAATATCCTAAAATTTTAAATATGAGAATTTATCCAAAAAGTAAAAGTGTTTTTAGATTTTTTGCAGAAAATAAATTAGAAAGAGCTTATAGATTTAATAATAATTTTTTTTATAATATGATATCTATGTTTGATGATGATAATAGTGAAATATTAGGAAAACTAAATAAACATTATTCAAGTTTTATTGGATATAAAATATTAGAAGAAGATGAAGAATTAACTCCAGAAATTTTGGAAAGAAAATTTAAAACTATTGAGGAAGAATATCAAAAAGAAGAAGAACAACAAAATATACTAATGTATAATAGAGATAAACAAGATATAAAAGAAACGATTATTAAAAGTTTAATATTAGATGGTCAAATTGATGATACATGGTTAGAATTTATAAATAATTTTTATGATAAAGAAAATTTTTTAGCATTGGCAAATGGAGATAAAATTAATTTTAGAGATAATTTTAAAGTATTTTTTGAAACAGCAAATTTAAAAAATACTCCTCCTACTTTTTTAACTAGGCAAATTATAATAAATTGTTCTTATGAAAAAAATCCATGGGAATCAATTTTATATAATTGGATTGAAGTAAATCCTAAGGTAACAGAAAATATAACTTTAAAAAATTATATTAGAGGTTTATTTGAAAACTATTTTCCAAAAATTCAAGATTTTATTGAACATAATAAAATAAAAAGTATAATAATATCTAACAATTATATAATGAAAACATTAATAACTATTTTCGATTCAATTTTCCCTATGTTTAATTTTGAGGATATAAAAATTGGTAGAAGAAATTATAATGTTACTCCAAAAATTGAAATTATTAAAAAATGTTCTTTATCAATGTTTATTTTTAGTTGTGCTTGGACTATGAATTTATTATCAAATTTTGTAATAAAAACAAAAATTGAAAAATTAATAAGTGATATTTTTAAAGCTGATGATTTAAAAGGGCCAATCTTTGATTATTATATAGATGAAAATACTAATGATTTTGAATTATGGTCAAATATTTTAAAAGATCCTTATTATAATACTACTTTTGAAAAAGGAAAAAAATTTAATTATGGAACAATATTTGTACATACTCCAGAAACAATTCCATATTTCTGGATTTGTGAAAGATTAATTGATTTAAATATTGCCTTTTATTTTAATGGAAAAGAAAATAGTGGAAAAACATTTTTATTAAATGCAATTTTGGATAAAAAAGAAGAAGAAGAATTAGAAATAAAAAAAATAAAATTAGTATGTTCATATTATACATCACCAGAAGAAATAGAAGAATACATTTTTAAAAATATTACAACTATAAAAAGAGATTTATTTGGGGACCAATTTTTAAAACAAACTTGTCTTTTTATTGATGATCTAAATATGAATATAAAAAAGGATAAATATGGAACATCCTCTTTATTTGAATTTTTAAGAGAAATTTCCCAATATAAATATGTTTATGATTCAAAAAATAATGAAAATAGATTTTTAAAAAAATTTAGTTTATGTTGTTGTGGAAATTTATCAGCATATCCATGTGATGAAGAATTTAATAGATATTTAAATCAATTATTGTTAATTACTTTTGTAACCTCTGATGATTACTTTACTTCAATATTTAAGCCTTGTTTAGAATTTCATTTTAGACAATATATTCCAAATACTTCTGGAATAACCGCAACACAATATTTGCAAGCAAGTATGAAATTATATAACTTTTTAAAAAATGAAATTCAACAAGAACCAAAAAAATTACACGTAAAATTTGGAATCAGAGATGTAATTAATATTATTCAATCTATGCATGATTTTGCTTTTAAGCAAAGTGATTATCCATTTTATTTAAAAAAAATATTTTTTTATGAAAGTGCTATTCAATATGAAAGTAAATTAAATAAAAAATGTGATATTGAATTATTTAGAAATAAAATATGTGAAGCATATAGTGCGGTTTTTAAACAAGATAAATTAACTGTAGCCGATGTTTTTGATGAAAAATGGAATGCAAATGAAAGCTATGCTTTATCTAATGATTATAATAATTTTAATAATGATAATCCAAATTTAAATAAAGAATTATGTTTCGTTGAAAATAAAAGGACTTTAATTGATTTTATTAAATCAAAAATTGATGTTTTTTATAGGGCTAAAGATATAAAAGATAAAAATTATATAAAAAATACTGAAAAAAAAATATTAAATGTTATATATATGCTAAATAGCTTAGAAAGAAATAATATAAATTTAATTTTGATAGGAAAAGATTGCACTGGGAAAAAGGCTTTATTTGAACTTGCATGCTTTATATCTGAAACTGAAATAATAGAAGTAGATAATTCTTTTTCTATTGGAACAATTAAAACACAAGAGCAATTTATTAATCAAATAATTAATCCATTTTTAGTAAATGTTACTCATAGAAATAAAAAAAGTACATTATATATTCCTTCTACAATAAAAGTCAATTATGTAAAGGAAACAATAATTAAATTACTAGATAAAAAAGAAATAATAAATAATTTCTTTTTTATTGATACTCAAAATTATGGTGAAATTACTGAAGAAGAGACAATGGAAAGATTATCTAAAAATATTTCATTTTGTTTTGATATAGTCCCAAAATCTGATGAATATTTTTCTCTTTTTATAGACTATCCTTCAATTAGTAAAAATTCATCAATTATTTATTTCCAAAGCTGGAAAAATTATGATATGACTTCATTTATGAATATATCAATTAAAGAATTAGATATAAAAGAAGAAATAAAAACCCAATTATCTGATATATTAATTGAAATATTTAATCATACAAGTGAAATATATTCTCATTTTTGCCAAAAAATAAATATTGATTTATCTCTAAATCAAAAAAAATTTAGTGATGTTTGCGAATTTTATAGCTCAAAATATAATGAATATAAAAATATTTTAATTGAAAGACAAAAAAAATATGATGAATCTTTTGAAATGGTATATAAAGTAAAGGCATTAATAGAAAAAGGAAATAAAGATATTGAAGAAACAATTCCAAAAAAATCAGAATGTGATAAAATTATAGAAGAACAAAGAAAAAATTTGGCAGAAAAACAAAGAGAGAAAAATAGTTGGAGAACAAAAAAACAAAATGAGGATAAAATAATAGACGGATTAACTAGACAATTAAAAGATAAAGAAAATCAATTAGAAGCCATATTACTTCCATTTGAAGGGGCAATAAATAAAGTATGCAATCAAATGAATAAAGCAAATCAAAATGATATAACTGAAATTAAAAATACTTGGGATTCATTTAATATAGGAAAATTAATTTTTACAAAAATTTGTGAGGTTTTAGGAGAACCAAATGATTCATGGGATATTATTAAAAAAAATTTAGATATTAAATTAATTAAAAATTTAATAGCAATAAATCCTGGAAAAGCAAAAGATAAACATAAATTAGCTAATATTACAAAAGAAATAACTACTAGTGCTGAATTTAATGCTGGAGATAATAAATATAATAAACCTTTTAAATTTTGTTCAACTTTATGCGATTTTTTCAATGCTTGTAAAAATTATTATAAAGAATATGATAATCAAAAAGAATTAATAGAAGATATTAATAAAACTAAAGAAGAAATTGAAAATCATCAACAAAATATTAAAAATATTGTACAAGAAGTAACTATAATAGATGCAAATATTACTGAAATTGAAAAAAAAATAAATGATACTGATACAAAAAAATCAAATATTAATGGACATTTATTAAAATTAAATGCTTTAATTGAATGCTTTAATTCTTTTATTACAATTGCTACAGAAAAATTAGAAATATGGAATATAAGAAAGGAAAATATTGATATTATTTTAGAAAATTTCGATTTTTATTTATTAGTTATTTCTTGTTATATTCATTATGCTGCTCCTTTAAGTTATAATCATAGAAAATTATATAAAGAATATTTATATTCTTTTTCAGAAAAATTAAACTTAAAAAATATAAAACAACTTGATATTTATTCAATATTTTTAGAAGTTTTAGATTCTTCAAATAAAGATAATGAATTTTGTTCCTCAATTGGGCAATATAATGAATTTTTAGCAGATAATTTTACTATGATGTATATAATGAATAATAAAATCCCATACTTAATCGATAATACTCTTATGAGCCCTAATATTATTTCAACATTTCTAGAATTAAAAACACCTAAAGTTATTGTTAAAACTACTTATAATGATATAAATGAGCAGGGAGAAATGTTTGATAAAATAGAAGCTTCTATGAAAAATGGAAGTGTATTATTTATAGAGCAATGTGAAGAAGAAATATATAATATAATGGAAAATTTAATACAAGAAAAATTTACTTATAATGCAGAAAAAGGGAAAAATTGTTATTTAATAAAAAATAGAAAAATTGAAAAAAATCCTAAATTTAAATTATATATAATAAAATCTAAACCAAGTTCAAAAATATCTCCAAAAGCTTTTGATAATTGTTATATAATTAATTTTAATTGTCCTAAATATATAATAAATGACTATATTTATAAATCAATATGTAAAGAACATAATCCTTTATTATTCCAACGAAGAGCAAAAACTACTAATGATATAAATAAGGATCAATTTAGACTTTTAGAATTAGAAAAGAAAATATTAAATTATAATAAACAATTTGATTTATCTTATAATTTGGATAAATTAGATTATAATCAAAATTTGTTAGATAAATATAAAATTGAAACTTCAACACATACTACAATATCAAAGCAAATAAAGAATAATAAAATAAGATTAGATATATATAAAGAACAATTTAAAAGATTAGAATGTATAAGTAAAGATGGTAGTCAAATATATAAATTACTTTATTTATTCTTTGATTATGATGTTTTATATATGATACCAATAGAATATTTGTCAGATTTATTAAAGGAATTTTATAAGATTAAATATGGAGCATTAAAAGATTTAGAACTTAAAAAAAAAGCTAAAAAAAAAGATTTAATGGATGATGAAGATAATAATAATTATGATGGCCAACAAGAAGAACAAAATAATGAAGTAGATAATGAAATAGAAAATGACAACGAGAACGATAATGAAAATGACGAAGAAAAAGATGAACAAAAAGTATTAGAAGAACAATTAGAAAAGCAAAAATCTATTGAAGATGATAATCCAACATATAATGCAGAAAATGCACCTGAATTAGTAATATTTTTATATAATAAAATATCACAAATTTATGATATTCATCAACAAAAATATCTTTTATTAATTTTGTTATTTTTCGGTTTAAGACAAAAAGAAGAAATACCTTCTAACTTCAAAAAAATAATTCAAAATGTAAATAAAATATATTTCAAAAAAAACTTAGATGAAAATGACCAAAATAATACGAAATCCCCAATTTCTCACATTAATAATTTTACTTGGAAATGTCTTAGGCAAATAAATGATTGTTCTTCATATGTTTTTTCAATAATTTTAGATCATATAGAAAATCATCCACAAGAATGGGAATCATTTCTAGATGATGATGATATTTTGATTGAAAGAAAATTTAATGTAATGGATGAAGATTTATCTAGTACAATAAATCCATTTTCTAAATTTGTGTTTTTCTCAATAATTAAAACACATTTAAGTGATTCTTTGATTTCTACAGTAATTAATGAAATAATTAATAATGAAGATAATCCTTTTATAGTAATAGATGAAGAACTTGAATATAAAAATGAAATCATATTAGAAAAAACACCGAAATTAGAAGAATTATTTTTCAAAAATATTAATACTACAAGAAAGCCTATAATAATAATAGATAAACAAGATGGAGAAATAATATACCAAAAAGATATAAAAGAGTTATATCTTAAAAAATTAAAGCCAGTTAATATTAGAGAAGATAAAGAAAATGCTGTTGTTAATGATAATGTTACTTTTAAGGAAATAATTCCATCTAAGCTAGAATTTACAAATAGTGAATTAGACACTATTCATAGTAGTATGAAAACAGGTGGAATTATTTTTATTAAAAATTGTTATATGATTAAAGAATCAATATCTAAATTAATAGATGAAATTAATGATAAAAATATAAATTTAAGTGAAAACTTTAAATTAATTTTATTCATGAATAATAATAATAATTTCCCAAAATATTTATATTCAAAATGTTATTTTATTAATAGAGATATTTTATTAATATCAGAAATGAAAGAATTTATAATTGATTTAATTGAAGAAACACCAATTGATAATTTTAATCAATTAATGAATTCTCAAAATAATAATATAAGTGCATATTATTTAAAAAAATTATATATATTCTTCACAATAATTTATGCCATTTTAATCCAATATTCTGTTTTTAAATCAAAAATAATAAAAATTCCTGTTATTTTTTCAAGAAAAGAATATTTTTCTTGCTTAGAATATATTGTAGATATTATATCATCATTAATCGAAGAAAAGCAAAAGGAATTACAAAATATTGATAATATATTTGGATTTACATATGAATCAATAATTAAAATTGTTAATGATGTTTTCGTTTATTCTAAATTAATAACTAAAAATGAATATAATCGTATTGAAAAACTAATTATATATCTTTTGGAAAATTCAGGTTTTATGAAAAATGAAACATTATTTTCTTATAACGAATTTATTATAATGAATATAGATGAAAAGAGATATCCTATAAATGCAAATGAATTAGTAAATAATGAAGATATTAATAATCAAAATGGTTCAAATGCTCTTGTTGACAAATCAAACATTAAATATTGTATACCTAAAAGAGCCTTATTAGAACAATTTGAAAAAATACCTAATGAAATATATTATATTTTAATGTATGGAATTTCTAAATTTATGTGTGATGAGGAAACAGAAAAAAAAATTAAAGAATTTTATGGAGTTTTTGATAATGAAAAAATTAAAAAAGAAATTAGAATAGAATCTAATAAAATAAATATAAATAATATTATTGAAATATTAACTGAATTAAAAAGATTATTACCAGATTTATTAAATACAACAGAAGCTAGTTCCATATTATTTAAAATAAACAAATATAATGAATTATTTAATCCTTTAGATGAATGTTTAACTAAAGAGATAAATGCATTTAATACATTTTTATCTAATTTATATGATGACATTGCTAATTTAATGAATGTTGTAAAAGGAAATATGCTATTAATAGCACAATATTATGATATGATTAAAGATATAAATAATAATATTGTCCCAAAAAAATGGAAATTCACAAATTTTGATAATAGTAATAAATGTAAAGATATAGATTCTTGGCTCAATTATATAAAATATACTTATGATGTATTCAATAAATGGATATTTGATGGATTTTTAAAAGTTTATGATTTATCAATTTTTTCAAATGAAAAATTATTCATTAATTTATTGCCTATATATTTCCAAAAAAAATTGTCTGAATCTAAAACCTGTTCTTCTGATAGAATAAAACTCAATTTTAAGCTCACTAAATATGAAAGTAAAGCAGAAATAACAGAAGAAATCATAAATGAATATAAAAAACAAAATTATAATCAAGATTTTTTATTTATAAAAGGATTAAGATTAAAAGGTTTTGAAGGACATAAAGAAGAAGATAGAGATATAAAAACTTATAAAGAAAATTTAGATAATCCTGATGGAGAATTACTACCTGTAATTGCAGTTTCTTATACTATACAAGAATTTAAATCAAATGTTGTTCAAAAAAAAAATGGCGATGAAGAAGAAAGTGAAGAGGAGGAAGATGAAGAAGAAATAATAATAAATCAAGAAGAAAAAACTGAAAAAATTGAAGAAAAACCACAATCATCAGGAGGGACCCCAAAGGATGGACAGGATGAAGAAGATAAAAAAGAAAAAGAAAAAGAAAAGGAAAAAGAAAAAGAAGAAGGAAAAAAGACAAAAATTATTGAAACAAAAGTTGAAAATAGAAAAAATATTGAAATAAATGAAAATATAAAAAAAGTACAAAATTCAGTAAATGTGTCGCATAAGATGAAAATAAGATATTATAAAAAACATTGTAAATTAGAAATACCATTTATTGAACAAAGAGATGAAAATGTTTATAATATAAATGAACCTTATGGATATATAGAAATAAGAATTGATTGTGATAAATATAGACAAGAAGAATATTTTATTAATAAAAACATAGCAATAGTTTTAGATAAATAATCATTTTAAAAAATAATTCATTCTTAATGAATTAAATATTATATTTTTTTTAAAAATTTAATAAATTATTATTTTTTTGAATTAAAAATAATTTTATTCAAAATAGAAGAATGGGGATTGGGGATTGGGGATTGGGGATTGGGGATTGGGGATTGGGGATT
>JAJJLB010000006.1:0-18404 GCA_023806845.1 Diplodinium flabellum
CCCCAATCCCCAATCCCCAATCCCCAATCCCCAAAAAAGAGTTTTATTTTTAATTTAGTAAAAAATATTTAAGAGAAAAAATTTATCTATTATATATCTTTTTATTATAAATAATTTAATATTATTTAAATTAACTATAAATAATGAATTATTATTAAAATTAGAAAATTTTTTTAATTAAATAGAAAATCCACTTATTGAATTAAGTGTAAAAGCATTTTCTAAACTTCCATTTACCATACCTATTATTTGATTATAATAAAAATTAAAATTATCTTTTCTTTCTTCATCTAATTGAATGAAAATTCTTTCTTTCATATTATCAATTTTAGTTTTTAATTCAATATCCTCTTTTTTACCCATCATCTTAGCTATGACTGCCTTTGTCAAACTTCCAATATTTTGTATGAACGAATCATAATTTTCAATTTGTTCTAAATTTTGTAAAATATTAATATCTTCAATAGTTATAGATCTTTCCACTATTTTTATTTTTTCCTTTTTTTCATTATATTTAACTGATATAACTTGGCTTGCACTATTTCTTATATAAGGGGCTAAAACGGAATAATTACTTTCAGTACCGATCATATAGCATGTAACATATTTAAATTCAATTCCATATTTTTTTATTAATTGATCACTATTAGATACGGTTCTTACATCAACATATCCATCAGTTACAATTATTAAATGAATATTAGGAAATTTTTTAATATTTTTATTTGCAATTTGGGCTATTAATTCTGAATTTGTTCCTCCATTACCCTTTCTTCCATTAATCCATTTTATTATTTCATCATAATATTTTTTTTCAGATTTTGTACCCCATAAATAAAATAAATCGCCTTTCTTATAATATTTGTCTATTATTTCTTTACAGGTAGAAAAATAAATATCCGCAATATCTTCAATTGAGTCAGAATTATCAAAACAAAATAAATTAGTTAAGGAAGAAGATGGAGTTATTTCTTTATATTCTATAGTTTGTAAATATTTAAAAGTAGTTATATGCTTGATTGGTTTTAAAACGACTTTTGGTCTCCATTCAAAAGGGCTTTCTTTATCTAAAATTAAATGAATTTCTGGTCTTGCAGTATATCCTATAATATTTTGAAAAAACTTGTAAGAATCATCTTCATTTTTCATATCAGTAAAGCATATAGTGAAACCACAATAAATTACTATATCACCTCTTTCATTTGAATCATCACTATATATTAAACAGCTAATACCTCCGTTTGAATTTTTTATAAATTTTGAAAATGGTTTTAAATCATCATTGTTATCTAATGGTTTTATATTTTTTTTTAAATAATCAAAATCTTTAATTGAACAAGCATAAGATATAGTATCACCTTCATACATATCACCCATTCCATGGGCGATTGTCGTCCTTTCTATACCTTTTTTAACTTTTTCATTTTTTGTTGTTGAAACTATTTTACTGTTATAAGTCCCATTTACTTCAAGTTTTCCTGAATTATCAGCTTTTAATCTCTTATTTGCCTTTTGTTCTCCACCTATTCTAAATTTAGCTTTTCCATGTTCAGGAAAGTCAGCAAATTCAAGAAAAAGATTAACTTGATAACATAATGGAGTACCTTCAGCTAAAAATATTAAAGAGCCTTTGTTCTCCCAAAATTTAATTAATATATCATTAAATTCGCCTACCAAATTAGGATCATCTTCTTTTTTTGGTAATTTTTTATAAGGAGGACCACAAATAATCCAAACTGAATAATATGGACATTTTCCATTCTCTTGTCTTGTAATTTCTTTGATAGCATCTGAATATTTTTGAACAATTATTATTTCCACACCGTAGAAATTTGCTGCATCCTTTAAACAATATTTATTTCCAGGAGAAGGCCTAAAAATATATTCAGGACTAACTTTATAATCCTCGGAATCACTCATGGTACAATCCCAAAGCATAACTAATAATATTTTTTGGCCATTTAAAACTCCTTTTCTTAATAATTGCTTATTATCTTTAGTATTTTTATTATCATTTATAATAAAAGACATAGCTTCCTGTTGAACATCAATATTTTCTAACTCTTCTTTAAGGCTAGTAAAAATAGGTTTATTTATAAGTAATTTTAATTTATTGAAAGTATTTTCTATTTTATCCCGATTATTCTCTTCGCTAAATAATATTTCAAGCTTTTCTAATTTAAAAGGTATATTTTCTCCCATAAAAGAGGCTATTCCTTTCATAATATCATTAGGATTTTGACAATAGACAACTTGTGGAAATGTTTTATTAATAAGTTCTGGATATATACCGACTCCAATCCCAAAAACATTCATTCCTGAATTGACACATGAACTAATAATATTTATTATATTTTTCCTTTCAGATTTATCAAAAAGGCCATCAGTTAAAACAAAGAGATAAGCAGGATAATCTTCTGTATGTAATCTTTTTAAATCTAAAGATGCTGATATAGCTGAAAATAAATCAGTTTTAATATTTCTTTTTTGAATTATTTCAAAAAAACTTTCCCATAAATTAGAATTATTTCTTAATGCTCTTACTGTAGGAATATTTGAGCATAAAACATAAGGTTCTTTTTCACCTGAAACAATTAAATTAAGAGATGGTAATTCATAAATATTAAGTGAACTTAATAAAGCTCTTAAAGTTTGAAATGAATGACTTCCTGATAAATCATTATAACATGAATATGAAGAATCAACAACTATTGAAATATTATATCTTCTTTTATCATTTATTTTCTTTTGTAAATAAATTCTTGGATTAGGAGAAGGATTAATTAAATGCAATATTAATGCTGTCATATCAAATTCAGACCCTTGAGTAGATAATACTTTCTGTGTTGCATAATTGCATTTAAAAACCGTATCTATAGCAGAAGGCCCTAATTTTTGCTTATTTTCTTTCATATATAAAATTAATTCTTTTAAATTTTGACCCAATTTTGATTCTGAATCAGTTTTTAAATCAGTATTAATAATTTTTCCAAAATAATTTTTATAATAATTACTATTAAGAGGAATATATATATTTTTTGCTTCTAATAATACTTCTGTTTTATTTGTGTAAATACCATAGTTATGAGAAAAATCTCTTTGCTTAAGGAAATAGATAATATCTAAATTATCTAATGAATCTAATTTAAATAATGGCAAATTGATATTTTGGTTTTCTTTTTCAGAAATATAGGCATTAGGGAATTGCAAAACAAATGAAAACATTTCTCCAAATTTTGAAATTAAATTTTCAGGCTCTTCCAATTTATTAAAATTTAATTGTTCATATTTATCAGAATAATTTATAATAGTTAATTTAACTCTTTTATTATTTTCTCTTTCAAAAATTTCCCAAATTCTTTCCATTGTCATAAGATCATCATCATTTAATAATTCTCCTTTTAAAAAAACATAACCGAATTTATTTTTTGATGGTTCATTGCAGGATTTAAAGACTTTATCTTCCCAACTATCTGCCATAAATAAACGCTCATCTAATCCATTAGAAAAAATTATAAATGCTCTAAAAGGCCTTTCTTCTGGGGGTTGATAATATAAATTATCAATTGCATATTTTGTGTTATTGGCCAAATTAGTATAGAATCTTCTAACGAAAATACAATCAAATATTTTTTGTATATTTTCAAGAGAGTGATCATCAGAAAATCTTTTTATTGTACATTTGAAATTTTCATCCGCAATTAGAGTTAATGAATAAGGTATTTCCATATTAGTTAATGCTGTTATTGCACAACATACTAAAAACATATTAAATAGCTTATTTTCATCAGATATAAAAAAAGATACATCAAATAAAATATTCACACATATTTTATTAAATGGGACTGTTTCAAGAGTGGATAAAGAAATTAAATAAGATGCAATATCATAACTTAATTTTAATAAATTTTTAATAGGAAAATCTTTAGTATTTGCCTTATCATTTATATGAGTTATATTATAAGGTTTGAATTGTTCACCTATATCCAATGGAGGATATGGTATTTTTAAAGATAATAATTTTTGCATTATAATTCTAAATGCATCTTCTTCTTTAAAATTTTCAATAAGTTCTTTCATTCGATATTTATTCATTTTTTTATTTAATTTCTCATCATTTATATTTCTTTCATTATCTTTATTTGTTTTTTCATTTTCTCTAATAGAAATATATAATTGCTCTTCTTCAGCTTTTTCATTTTCAATATTTAAAACTATATATTTATTAAGTTCGGTCATAATCCTTTCATTTTCTTTTTCTTGTTCTTTTTTTCTTTCTAATTCTTGCTTTTTTATTTGTTCTATCTTTATTTTATTTTCTTCTTCTTTTCTTTTATTTTCCTCTTCATTTTTTATATCTACATTTGCATGAATACTTCTATAATTGGCTTTTTGTATTTGGTCTTCTTGGCCTAAAAATAAGCCTGAATATGCTTGAAAAATATTGTGTTTTGGTTTTTCAACTATATTATTTACAATTTCTTTTTTTTTCTGCCATTTCCTGGGTTTTTCAATATCAAATTTAATTTTGATTTCAGGAAAATCAATAAAGCTGTGATTAATAAAATTAATATTAAAATCAAATTTAGTTTTAGGTAAAATCGAATCAAAATTGACATTAGCTTGTTTTAATTTGACTATTAATTGTTGAAAAGATTGTTTGAATTCT
Organism: Diplodinium flabellum; assembly: GCA_023806845.1. Classification (NCBI taxonomy): domain Eukaryota; phylum Ciliophora; class Litostomatea; order Entodiniomorphida; family Ophryoscolecidae; genus Diplodinium; species Diplodinium flabellum. The sequence continues at coordinate 4,670 of JAJJLB010000006.1, forward strand.
ACTATTTGATTTCTTATTAAGCAATTATCATGGTCATATATACATATATAAATCGAATATAATTTTAAAAATATTTTTTTTGCCTTTTCTTGATTTTCTCTTTCTTTAAATTTAAATGAATTTCTAAAAAATATGGGAAGAATACGAATTACAGGTAAAGAAGAAGATAATAAATTAATGATATCATTAATTGAATTTATATTTTCAATATTTATATCTTGAATTGAAATATCAAATTTTTGATTTGAAAAAATATTTATTTTATCATTATTATTATCTAAAATCTTTAGATCAACATTTCTATTTATTTTATCACTAGATAATTCAGAAATTTTAAATGCTTCAGATTCTTCCATGTTATTCTTAATTTTATCATCTTTATTTTCTTTTTCAATATCATCTCTTAACTTTATTATTTCTTCTTCAATTTGATTTTTCTCATCTTTATTATAATCACTCATGCAGTATATTTCTTTTGAAATTTTTTTTTGAATTATATTGTTTACTTGATGATAATTTAGAAATTGATTTTGCTCAAATTCTTCAAAATTTTTACCGCAAACATTGAAATAATTAATAATGAATTTATATTTGATTTTATTATGTTTATAATTAGACTTATTAATTTCTTTAATAATTTCTTGTATTTCAGTAATTTCTTTAAAAATATCAATATTTTCTAATATATAATTAATGAAACTTTCATAATTTTCAAATAAATCAAATAATCGATTACGATTTTTTAATGCTTTATTATTAGAATAAAAATTATTTTTTAAATCATTAAATTTTTCTTCAAGATATTCATCACTTTCTAAAGTTTCGAATATTTTCTTATCATAATTATATTGGTACGGATAAACAAATAATATATTTTTTTCATTGTTGTTATAAAATCCGAAAATTGGTCTATAAATCCAATGATTTTTTTCAAATGCATCAAGAAAAGTTATATTGTTATTATCAGAATTTTTCAATATTTCATATTCTATAGAATTAATTTTTTGTTTTTCATAAAAAAATGAACAATAAGGAAGATTAATTGATTTAAAATATTCAGAATATCCTAATATTGTATATGTACATTTTGTGGGAAATAATTTGTTATATTCTATATTTTCCCATTTTCCAGTATTATTTTGATAAGCTTTAAATTTTTTAAAATCATCTAATATATTACAATCTTTTTTAAATACAAATATAACCTTAACATTTTGCCTATAATTATTGATATCTAAAGTAATTTCAATAATTTCTTTTTGTGTAAATAAGTTTTCAATCAAAATATCAATTATTATATATTCTTCAATGTTTATATCTTTAATTTCACTCAATATAGTGTATTCCAAATTTTCATTAATTTCAGGATTAAAAGATATATTTCCTTTTATTTTATCATGATATGGTTTTTCAATTCTTAAAATTATTGGAATTCTTATTGGAATAATATCTTTATTTAAAAATATAGTAGTTGAAATATTAAATTTTTTTTCAAAAAAATCATATATTGAAAAAGAAAAATTTAAAGGAATTATTATAGCTTCTAATAAAATTTTTATTTTAAAATTATCTTTAAAATAAACATATAAATAACAAGAAAGTTTTTTTTTACTTATATTTTTTATTTCCTGAATTGTTAAAGTAAAATAACCATCATTTAAGTATTTTCTTATTTCGGGCTCTTCAACTTCATTATCATCATTATGGCGCAAAGAAATATCAAATATTGGTGGTTGGATCAAATGATAATATTTTATATCGAACCTTAATTTCTCTCCTGATAATAATTTATTAACTTTTAATTGATATTCTTCATTATTATATTTATTTTTTAATAATTTATATTTATTATTACTAAAATAAATAATAAGAGGAATCAAATTAAATTCAAATTCAAAAGGTAATTCTTTTTCTTCAAATTCTCCTTTCTCACTTTTGAAAAATAATTTCCCGATAATTTTTTTTGTTTCTTGATTTTCTTCATTATCTAATTTAGGAATAGTAATATCTAATTTGAGTAAAGAATTATTTAAATTTGGAAAACATGTTACATTTTTATTATCTGAATCTATTGAAACTGATAAATTTTGATTAATGAAACATAATATATTAAATTTGATTTTATCCTTATATAAATAAGGGCATAAATTTCCAAAATGATAAATGATTTTTTCAGGATTACAAATAATCTTTTTTCCTTCTAAATAAACTAATGGAAGTAATAAATGTTCAGAATCAGGCTTCAAGTCTTCAAAAGAAAATTGTATTTTAGTTTGCTCTATTATTTTAGGAAAAGAATAATCTATTGAAAAAATTTCTTTCTCAGAATTTAATTCATTAAAATTATTCCATAAATCAGAAATATTATCTATTTCTTTATCATATATATTTATATGTTCTATAAATTTTTCTAAGGATAATTTGAATTCATCTAATATATCTTGAATATTTTTGCATACTCCTCCATTCCCACTATATTTACAAGATAATAATTGTATAATTTCTTTATTTTCTGATATAATTTCCCCCAATTGTTTGGTTATTTCACTTTTATAATATTTACTTTTTTCTAAATCATAATTTTCTGATAATTCTCTAATCATTTGTAAAATATTTGTTAAATTATCGATTTTAGAAGAATATTTTCTTAACATTTTTATAAAGTCATAAATTTGAATATCTTCTTCTCCAAAAATAAGTGTTCTAGATTTACAAATATCTATAGGTTTTTCCTTTTCTTCTTTGAAATAATTTTCTATATTAAATTCTTGGTTAATGGAAGGTAATTCTATTTCTTTAATTTCCTTAATTATATTTTGTTCTTCATAATTAGATTTATTATATATTTTAAAAGTAACATTTTTATCGATAAATATAATCTGGCTATTTCTTATAGTACAAATTGAGCATTTACCATTTAATTTTTTAACAAAGAAATACTCATTTATTGGATTATCATTAATTACTAACATTTTAAAAGTAATAGAAATATTATTTTTATCAAATAGTTCTTCCATAATATTTTCTTTATTTTTACATAAATTCCTATAATATTGCTCTGAAAAGTCTGAAGATGAATCTTTTTGTATTTTTTGTCTTAATTCTTCTTCCTTTTTCTTTAAATCATCACAAATTTTTTTTAACTTATCTTCTTCTTTTTCATTTAAAATCTTTTCTTTATTCAAATCATATAACTTTGTAAAGAGAGTTTTGATTTCCATAGGATTATACTTATATTGTTCTAAATTCTTTGAACTTTTAAATTTTTCAACAACATCTAGATATTCATTTTTATTTTTATTTGTCTTGTTAATAATTTCATTTAATTGATTTTTCATTTTTGTTTTTTCTTCGTTTATAAATATATTTTTTTGATTATTTATTTCTTTTTCACCTTCATATTTAATATTTTCAATTTTTTTGTGAATGGTTGATTTCAAACATTTATATACTTCACTTAAATTTTCTTCTTTCTTATTAATTTCTATTAAATTATTTTTAAATTTTTGTTCAATATTTTTATAAATGAAATGGTTAGGATTATTAAAAAAATTAATTAAATTCTTATTATTGATATCATCAAGATTTTTACCATAAATAAAATCAAATAATTGGTTGCTAAATAATTTTGTGTATAAACTTTTAATAATATCTTTTATACATATTTCTCTTTCTTTTTCAATAATATTTTCATTAAATTCTTTTTTATCAGATAATAACATAGATAGAAATTTATAAATATTATTTGCTTCTTTATTTTCTATTCGCTCAGGATCTTTGAGCATTAAACTTATCCAATCTTTTCCAAAATTATAATTATTTCTATTATTTTTTTCAATATGTTCTATAACTAATTGATTTATATATTCAGCATATTTTTGGTTAGGAATATCGCATTGTATGCAATTATATGATGACAAAATTCTAAAACAGAAAAACCAAAAATCAATTGAATGTTTATCAGATGTAAAATCTGGAAAATTTTGGGCATAATTATTATATTTTGAAAGCCAAAAAAGAATGGATGGATTTTCACAAAGTATTTTTTCTTCTTTTTCCCAATTTTTAAAGTCAATTTTATCAGGATATTTAAGTTCAAAAGAGTTTAGACAATTATCTAATTTAGGAGCTAAATCAAGACTATTTAATATTCGAATTATAAGATTTTTTTTTTCATTGGCTTCTTTTATATTTCTTTCTAAAGCATTTACTTCTTCATTTAATAATTTTTTTTTGTCTTTTTCTTTTAATTTTTTAATTAATTCTTCTATTTCATTTTTTTTTTCCTTAAATTTTTCCTCTATTATTTCATGGCCTTGAAGATATTTATTTTTTTTATCAAATAAATGATTATAAATAATTTTAGCTATATGATCAATACAATCTTTATTATTTTGAATATCTTTCAAATTAATTTCTTTTTTTAAATAACCAAAAAAGTTAGTACTTATTGATAAATCAGACAGACTTATACCTTGTTTATATATTATATTTTTTATTGAGTCATCTTTATTATCTTTTTCGTATTTATCACATTGAAGATATAAATAAAAAATATCTGATTTAGTAAACTTTGGCAAATATAATTTGAAATTTGATTTATATTTGGATGATATATTATTCAACCATGAATAAAAATTTTCAGATTTTTTATACCTTTGAATATATGCATTTATTTTTTCATCTAAATTAAATAAATCAGAAATTAATTTATCTTTTTCAATTCTTCTAATAAACTCAGAATTTAAAGTTGAAAGCATTACATCACTTTCATCTATAATTTTTTCACCTAAATTCCTAACAGATATTAAATAAATTGATAAATTTTTCATTGTTTGGTCATTATTTTTCATAATTTGTCTTATTATTTCCATTTCTTTAATTGAATCATCTAAATCTTTAGGAATTGAAATAAAAATTGAATAATAATAGGAATACCAAATAATATGTTCAATTAATTTAATTTCATCATCTTTTTCATTAGAAGAAATATTGGAAACATATTTTGGCCATGGAATATATGATAAATTAGTTTCTTTGTTTCCTTGCTCAATTCTATTATCATCAGCAATTAACTTCTCAACTTCATTTCTCCTTTTTTCATATATATCTGTAGTCATTTTTTTTTCAATAACACTATCAATTACAGTAATTAAGCCTTCAGCAAATAAATTTGAGGATTGATCTTTAAATATATGATTTCTTAGTTTGTCTTTTAATTTTTCAAATTTTTCTTTTAATTTTTTTTGTTCTGAATCAATTTCTAATTCTGTAATTCTACTTTCTTCTTTTTTCAAAATTTCTTCATAAATTGATATATCAAAATACTTTTTATCAATATTAATAATTTTTTTTAAACTATTTTTTTCAAATTCAATCTCTTTTTTAATTTTTAAAATGTTTTCTTCATTTATTTCAAATTTGTCGTTTATAATTTTCCAAAGATAAGAATTTTTTCGGCAAAAAGATGATAATGATTTAATATAAGTTATTATTTTATTTAATTGTTCTTTATAATTTATAAAATTACTACTAGGTATTATTTCATAGAAAACGACTTTAATAAACTTCAAAATATCTCTTTCACAATTTAAAAGATAAGGCTCTATCATTTCAATAAATTCCTTATTTGTATTAAAGCAAAGATTTGTTGCAGCACCTATTATAGTATTTTCATTAATATTTTCATTACTATTTCTAAAAAAGTAGCCTAAATTAAAATAATCATTATTTAAATATTTTTTATTCGAACTAATTAATAATTTTTTTTTATATTCATCTATCATTTTTCTAGTTATATCTTTTTGATTATAAAATTTTTCAATTAATCTATAAAAAGAATAAATATCTTCTTCTTTTGTACTACTTAATACTTCTTTCATTTTTTTATTATGACATAAAATTTTACTTCCTTTTGAAAATAGGAGATTATCATTTTCTATTAATACTTCAGTATACAATCCATTTTTACTCTTATTTCCAAATTTAATTTGTTCAATATTATTATTTGGAAATCTTATTAAAATAAAAGAGTTTGCCTTTATTATTTTAATAATCAGAGGAATTAGATAGTTTATAAAACTAATCTTTGTATCTTTAAATATTGCATTTGGAAATATAATTTCATAAATATATAGGTCTTTTTCTAATTTTAATAAAAATTCTGCAAAAGATTTAGAATTTTGTTCTTTTTTTAATTTTTGGATATTTTCAATAATTTGTTTAAAAAAAGTAGTATAATCAATTTCAAAATTAAATTTTTGACAAAAATAAAGCTCATCTTCTGATAATATATTTGATAATAAATTTAACTTAAAAATAGAATGAATTATTTTTTCATTTTTAATTAAATTTGAATCATTTAATTTAAACTCGAATTCTTCTCCAATCAAAAATATTCTATTTGATTCAATTTCTTCAAAAATTGATAATATTAATTTTATTTGTATAAATTCAAGTTTTTTTTCTTCACTAATCTTTGTAGATTTAATAATAAAATTATCTATAGTGTCTTTAATATGAGTTATTACAAAACCTAAATCACATATTTGAATTGTTAGACAATAATCAGTAAATTTTTCTAAATTAAATTTAATTTTTTTTTTTTTATCTTCACAAAATAATTGAATATCCCTTAAAATATTTAGTAAATTCTCATATTTCTCTTCCATATTTATATCATCTAAATCATCAGGTAGTATGTTTGAATCTTTTTTAAATTCTTTAATAATGCCATTTTGAAAATTAATGAAATTTTCATCCTTACCTTCTTTATTTATTTTATGATTAATATAAGTATTATAATAAATAGCTCTTAAACCATCAGAAATTTGTTCTTTTAATGAATTATTATTTTCATAAAATTCTTTGCAAAAATATATTATTTTTCTAGCAGTCATTTGGCAACTACCACTAAATTCTTCCATATTCAATTTACTTTTTTCTAAAACAAAAGAATGAGCATTTGCTAATTTGGGTGCTAATGTTAAATACATTTTGGATTTATCAATAATTTTCTCATTATTAATATTTCTTTTTACTGAATCTTTAAGTGATGAATAGAATATTTTGGCTGAATATTCTATCTTTGAATCTAAAGGGGGTAAATTAAAGCTAATGCATTTAGGCCTTAATGTTTGATCTATTATATTTGAATTAATTGAATAAGACTGATCTATTGTTATAAATAGTCTAAAGTCTTTATGAATTTTATTCTTTGCTTTTTCTTCCCTTGAAAAATAAAAATCTTCTCCTTTTTCTATTAAGTCCACAACAGGATTTTTTCCACATAAAGATGAAATAATTTCAATTACTTGGGGAGATGCTAATTGAATATTATCAATTAAAATCCAATCTCCATTTATTAATGAATTAATCATTGTCGAAGTTACATTTTTAAATCTATTTGCAGGTAAAATCATATTTTCAATTATTCTTAAATTTTCTTCAATTAATTGTTTTTTGTTAATTACTTTCTCAATATTGTTATTTAATGCATCTATGAAAGTTATTTCTATAGGTTTTACAAGTGATAAATTACTTTTAATTTTATTAATTATATTTTTAAATTCTTCTTTTCCCCAAGATTGCATAACATTTAATTCCTCAGTACCCATTATTTTTTTGTCAAATCCATAATCATTAATTTGTGCCAATAATTTTTTTATCTTATTAATTTCATTTTCTTCTAGTTTATCTAAAATTTTAGGTTGGCCACTAATGAATGATAAATCAGTATCTCCATCCATCTCATATGTAATTAATTTTTTTCCCATTATTTTTGCAAAAAATCTTATAATTGAAGTCTTACCACTTGCAACTCCTCCTCCAATTAAGCATGTTTGATTTGCTTTATGGCATAAAGCTAGACATAATAAAGTTTGCTTTTCAGGAGAAGTTAAGCTTGATTGTATTTTTCTAATTTCTTCTTTTTCACTTTGTGAGAAATTTTTTTTAAATGTATTTAATACTAATTTTTTTTCATTATCTTTATTAACTTTAAAATATATTTGTTGACTTTCATAATTATGCATAAAAGTTGGACTAAAGTTTAATTGTTCTAATCCTAGTAAATTATTTATTTTATCAATTTTTTCTTGTTCTGAAACGCAATGTGCAAAAATAATCTTTGAAATAGTATTTTCATCAAGCAAATCCTCAGAAGCTTCTCTGAGTGTAATATATTTATCAACATCATTTAAGTTTAAGGATGTTTCATTTTCTTTATTCAAAAAAGATAATGCATTAATATATTTTTTATAGAATTTTGTCACATCATTTGAAAAAGATGTATTGTTAAACTTTTGAATTATTATTTTCTTTAATATTTCTTTTAATTCATTTTCTTCTTGATATTTAAATGTAAAATAGATTGAGGAATTTATTAAATTATGTGGAAGTTTCTCTTTTATAGAATAACCATGTTGTGGATTCCATAAACCAATAATATTTATTGTTCCTTTTATAAGTAATGTATTATCAGGCAAAGGAATTTGAGTTTGTTTATAATCAAAAATATTTTCCAATAATTGAAGAGTTGGTGATGATGCATTATTAATATTCTCAAATATTAATAAAGTATTTGCCCCATTTTTAATATCCTCTAAAGCTTTTGTTAATTTTGTTTTAATAAACTCAATTCTTAAATTATTATCTTTTTTTGATATACTAGTTTTACCCAATAAATCAGAAGAATTGAAATTAGGAATTAAATTTATAAATATTGGAGTTATACCCAATGATTCTACAACATATTTAATTGATGTTTTTTTACCTTGTGTTAATTCAGCATCAAAAATGATAGGAATATGAGTTATTAAAGCAAAATGTACTAAATTTATCATTTCTATTAAATTTTGAGAAAAATATATATTCATTTTTGAAAGAGAATCTTTATTAGTTGAAATTTCTAAATGAGTTAATTTTGATTTAACAATTTTTTTATCCTTATCAAATTCTAAAGGACTTTCGTTTATTAAATTTTTGGCAAGGACAATATCATATTTTTTAGCTTCTTCCTTTAAACCAGAAATATCTAATAAGATTTCTTCATAATCATAATTCTTATATTTTCTTCTTTCTAATAATCCAAAAGAAAGATAATAAAGGATAAAAGAGAGATTAAAGCTCCTCTGATCTGGTTTAATTTTATTCATTTTTGAAGTAAAGTATAGAGTGTTAATCATTTGTGATAAAGAAAAATTTCTTTTAATTTTATTTGAAGTTTTGATTGAAAAATCTATAATTTTATTAATTTCTTCTTCAGAAAAATTTAATTTATTAACATTATTATAATTTTTAAGGACATAATTCTGCTCTTTTTTTTCATATGTTTCTGTGCAAATTAAAGTAAATCTTGATAAAACACCTTCAGATAATTTATTTGCTGAACCCTGTGGACAAGTTGCAAAAAACCTTATCCTTTTAGAAAAATTTCTTATTTCCTTATCTAATGGAGAAGAAAATGTATTATATATATCTTCATTTAATGTTATAGTGAAATCAGAGAATAATTCATTAAATCTCTCTAGTTCTGAAGTAGGAATTTCTGAGAGATTTTTTAAAAGTAAACATTTATCCCCAAAAATTGCTTTTAATATCAAACCTAAATTAAATTCAATTATGATATCATTTATGGAAAATCCTGAAATCATTACTTTTTCATTTGATTTTTCAAATAATTTCTCTTTTAAGTGTTTTAATGCATATTGAAAAGATAAAGAATTTTTTAACTTAATATCATCTGGATTAAGTTGATTTTTATCTAATTTAGCTTTTAATTCTTCATATCTATTATCACAATTAATTAAACATAAATTATTTAAATAAAAATATTTAGCTTGAGATTTATATAAAAATATAGGTTTACCTAATAATTGTTCAACTGTTGTTTCTTGATTTAGGCTTATTGGCTCAATACCAGGAATAAATTTTTGTGCTAAAAATGTTTTATATCCAGTTGGGCCTGTTAATAAAATTGGTTCTTCAAAATCTGCAAGGGATATTTTAAATAAATCGTTTACAAATGAAGGTAAAAATTCAAAATCAAAATATATATTAGATATATTAGAATCAACAGTATTACTCTTTTTAAATAATTCATCGAATATATCAATAGATAATCCGCAAATATGCTTCATTAAATAATATTTATCTTCTCCATTCGTATCTGAGAATATCTTAATTTTAGGATTATCCTCAATACATTTCTTATAATCATTAACTTTATCTTCATCAAGATTAAAAACTTCCTTTTGTTTTATATAAATTAAAATTTTATCAATATATTTTTTAATTTCTTCTTTTGTTAATGATGAAGTAATATAAAAAAGTAAATTCAATGGTACATCAAAATTTTTAAAATCTTTTTCATTCATCTCTTGATGGTGTATTCTTCTAAATAATTTTTTTATATCTCTAAAGGACCACTTTTGGATGAATTTAATTTCTGATTTATTTAAAAAATACATAAATGAGCCTACCTTTTCAGCCAATTTATCTGTAAATTTTTTGGGTTTTTTTATTTCATCATAAAAACTATTTTTTATATCAATACAAATTTTTTGAATATCTTCTTCACTTTGTTCAGGATAATTTAAGATTCTAAATTTTGAAATTATTGAATCTGGGACTAAATTTCTACCTATTGTTCCTACAAAATTTTGGCAAGCAATGAATTGAAAATATTCTGAAGGTAAAATTATTTCATCTATAGAAGGGTAATAAATACCTTGGTTTAAATTAGTTTCTAAAGCTAATGCTAATGATTTCATTGTTATTGGGGAAGAAACATTCATTTCATCAGCAATAAAAATATAACCTTCTTTTAAAGCTGTTATTAATGTTCCATTCGCATATTTTATTTCTCCTCCTTCTTTTAAAATATTCGTTCCAAAGAAATCTGAAGGTTTTGTTCCATTATGAAAGGTATGCATTTGAAAAGAAGCTTTTGTTTCATCATATTTTCCTAATTTACTTTGTTTTATTCTTCCATAAGACCTTATCATTGCTGTTTTTCCAACTCCAGGGGCTCCATATATTATTAAAGGAAGATTTATCATTGAAGATGCATGTAAAATTGCCATAAATTTGCTTAATTTATCAGATTTTTTATAAAAGAATTTAGAATCTTCACTAATGGGTTCTTCTGGAAGGTCAGATAAAATGGCTTCCTGTATATTTTTTGGAATTTCCAAAATATTTCCTTCTGTTTCATTATTTAAACATAATGAAATAGAAAAATTTATTATATCCCGTTTGCTTATATATTTTTCCTTACCTTCAAAAGCTTCAAGAAAAATAGTAATTGCACGACATATAATAGCTAAATTATAAATTGTTAGTTTTTTTTCGGAGTTGATACAATAATTATATATTAATTCAATAATATATATTTTCTCAGTAATTTCATCAATTATTTTATGTAATTCAGATTCTAAATCCTTATTCTTATTTATTAATTTTTTATCTTCTTCTATATTTTCATTTTTTATATCCTTGTTTTTTGTATTTTCTTCTTCATCATCAAAAACACCATCATCACTATAATTTTGTTCCCCTTCATCCTTTTCAAATTTTTTATCTTCTTCTCTGTTTTCAATTTTTATATCCTTGTCTTTTGTATTTTCTTCTTCATCGTCAAAAGCACCATCATCACTATAATTTTGATCCCCTTCATCCTTTTCAAATTTTTTATCTTCTTCTCTGTTTTCAATTTTTATATCCTTGTCTTTTGTATTTTCTTCTTCATCGTCAAAAACACCATCATCACTATAATTTTGATCCCCTTCATCCTTTTCACATTTTTTTTCTTTTTCCTTATCATCACCATCAACATAATAATTTTTGTCCCCTTTATCTTCTCTAACGTTTTTTTTATTTTTTATTTGAGATAGAGAATTTTGTAATAAAATTCTTAATAATTCTTTTAATTCTTTATTACCATTATTCTTTATTTCTTCTAATTGATCTTCTAAAACTATAACATCAAATCTATTTATAAATGCTGGAGATAATTTATTTAATTTTTCAATATTTGCAGTACATAATAATCTAAAATCTTTATGAATATCAATTCCATCTTTCCAATCTGGAGCTGGATTTTCAGGCACTTCTATTTTTGGTTGTTCATCATTATATTTTTTATCAAGAGATGAATTTAATCTTTCAATGGTTGTCGATTGCAATTGCTCAATATTATCTAAAATACAAACTTTTCCATCTCTAATAGCTTTTATTAAAATTCCAGGTTCGAAAACAATTACTTGACCATTTTTTGAAATTTTATCTGAAGGCTTTTGCTTTCCTATTAAGTCTGAAGGCTTATTTTCCTCCGTGCATATAAATACTGAGCTTTCATCTTCATTATAATGGTTATTTTTTTTTTCAAAATATTGCCCTACCCATAAAGCTAAAGTGGTTTTTCCAGTTCCCTGTTTCCCTGAAATAATGACATTTCTTCCATTTTTAAATGAAAATAAAATTGATTCTAAAGCTTGACTTAAAGATTTTGAAGGAAAGCAATTATGAAAGCCTTTCGGTATTTTAAAATTAAATTCTATACTTTTATTTTTAAAACTATCTTTCGTTTGTAATGTTTTTATTAATTCATTTCTTAAATCAGATAAATATCTTGCACCATATATTATTATAATAACTTTTAATGGATCTTCTCCTTCAGATATTGCTTTGACAACGGCCGATATTTGTCTTATAGTAAAACATTGAATATCATCTTCTATTAATTTATTTTTTGACCATTCAAAATGAAATGAAACTAAATCTTCTATAATTTTTTTTCTTTCTTCTAAAGTATTGCCTTCTTTAAAATACCCAAACCCTTCTGCAAGTCCATTTGCTATTTCTAATAATTCACTTTCACTAAATTCTGGGAATTCAATAATTGTAAATTTTGATAAAAATTTCATTCCTAAATCTTGTCTTTTTCCTGCAAATTTTCCTTTATTTGGATTTTGAGTTGCAATAAGACAAAAATTTGGATCCATATTATATTCAATAACTTCTCCATTATTTTGAAGACTTAAAACTCCACTGTCTATTGCATCTTCAATACATTGAAGTACTTCTTTTGAAGATAGATTAATTTCTTCTAATAATAAACAATATCCCTTTGTAAATGCTTCAATAAATATTCCTTCCACAAATTTTAATCCAGAGAGAGAATTACTATCCCCTACAATAGAGCCCATAAGGTCTGATGGTTTTGTATCTTGACATAAACTAAATTTTTTTAATCCTTTAATTTTTCTTGGGGATTTCAAAATACCTTTTTTTTGGTCTTCTAAAAGTTGATTACAAATGGTTTCAACAGAAAATGTTTTAGACGTTCCTGTTGGCCCTTCAATTATTAAGTGAATTCCTAGCTTTATACAATTATATATTTCATTTAATCTATTAAGTGCTCCTTTAGTAGGAATAAAATTTCTTTTTTTTAAAGATTCTAAATCAAAATTTTGTTCTTTGGCTGGCTCATCTTTACAATTTCTTATTGTTTCTTCTATTTCTTTCAATTCTTCATTTATTTCTTCTTCAGAAAATTTCTCTATTTTACTTAGACTTATAAAATTTTCCTCATAGTTAATATTCATTTATATTTTATTTATCATAATTTTTAATTATAAAAATCGCTTTTATATTACTAATAATTTATTTTTATTTCAAATTAATAGTAAAGATTAAATAATGGGGATTGGGGATTGGGGATTGGGGATTGGGG
>JAJJLB010000007.1:0-18356 GCA_023806845.1 Diplodinium flabellum
CCAATCCCCAATCCCCAATCCCCATTATAAAAATTTAAAATATTAATTTTTATTTAATTTATTTTTTTAAATGAATTAATTAAATAATTTTATAAAAAAATTAATAATTTATTAAATTAATTTAATAATTAACTCTCAAATAATTATTTAATATTCATTAATTATATTTTTAATTATTATTATTTTTTATTTCTTTATAATGACCGTACCTTTTATAGTATGAGTTTTTTTAAAGTAATTAATTACAATCTGTAGATACTTAAGCCATCTATCAACTTCTTTTTCACTTTCGCATTGAACATTAAGAGATTTCATTCCATCAACAGTAGTTGGCCCAATAATTGAAAAACAAATTTCTGGGGCAGGAATTTTCCTAAATAGTCCTTTACTTTTCTTGAAAGCGTCGGTTCCATGACCTTTTAGTATCTTTTTAATAGTAGGTGTATCTATAATATATTTTGGTTTTGGAGGTAAATTACTTTTTATTTTTTTGGCTGATACTTTCATCAAATCTTGACTAAATATAAGTTGCATTTGTTTTACATCTCCATGATCATTAATTATTTTAACTTGTTTACCACTTGTTAAAAAGTTCCTTACTTCTGGTGGGATAGGCTCATTAATTTTAATATCTTCTACTCCTACGGAATTAGGATCTTCTAATTCTATTTTACATAAATTAACATTAAATAATAGTTGTCTTCCTTCAAATTCTAATTTTTTATCATATGGACCTATTTTTTTGATTATTCTATTTATTAAATCAGGTAATTTTTTCTCTTGTAGCATTTTTTTATATTCATCACTTGCATTAGCTACATTTTTGAAAATACTAAATATTTTTGAAACTAATTCAATGTTTGTTTCATTATCTTTTAATAATTTCATGCACGCATCAATTCCATTAAATTGAACAAATGGAGGAACACACTGTTTATTTATACATAAAGTATCTAACAAAGGAACAATTTCTTTCCCTTCTTCATTATATCCTTTTTCATTTATACCTGAAATTAAATTTCCCATTAGTTCATCTGCAATTTTTGGACAATTATCCTTTTCTCCAGACAAAGTATTTAATAATTTAAATATTTCTGCTTTTAATCCTTTAACACTACTTTTTAAGTCATCACTGAATAATGCATTTTCTAAAGTTTCTTTGATTACATCTAATAAACCGTTGTTTATCATTGCAGATGCAAAAACATTATTTTTAGCAAATAATGATAATATTTTATATCCATTTTCTTGAATTTCTGGATTATCTTTATATAATTTTAATAAATTTAATGTATTTGGTACAGTTTCATCATATACTTCATCAACTAAATATGGTTTTTTAACAAGTCCATCATGCATTAATTTTAATGACATTAATACCAAATCTGGATTATAATCTTGAATTTTAGTACTCTCTGGAATTAAATCATAGAATTTTTTGGTGTATTCTTTTCCTTTAGTATCATCTTTAAGATTCTTTACTAATGCTCCTGATAAAGAATTTATATTTGATAATATTTCTGGATTAGAATAATATTTTGATTGTAAATCTTTGCACAATTTATATAATTGGGGCAAATCTAATTTAGAATAATTTTTTCCGTTTTCTTTATAAAGATGATTAGATAAAGCATGTAAAGCACTTACTAGATAATCAGTATCATTATTTTCATTTTCTAAAGTTTTATTTATAGTGTCTCCAAAAGTAGTTTTATTTGATAAATATTCATTTGAAGTTTGAGGTACAGTTATCTCTTCAAGAGCTCCTGCACAATTTTTCATAATTCCTCTAACCAATTCTGCAGGCTTCATAATATCTATATTTTCTTCTTCATTTTCATTTTCATTTTCATTTTCTTTTGATGAAGCTAAGCCTTGTCTTTTATTCAATTCAATTGCTTTTTCTTCTTCAGTTTTTGGTTCAACTTTATCATTAAAATGATCAAGCATATTAACAGTGTTATCTGTAATTCCCATATTATTAAATTTATCAACATTATTCATATCATTATGAACTAAACTATTATATAATTTTGATAAATTATAACAAGTTTTAAGATATCCATTTTCATCTTCTTCATTAATATCTTTATTTTCTTCATATTTTTCTGGACCATCTCTAACTATATCAGAGACTTGCCCATTAACTTTTTTTATTAATCCACAATCAAGAGAATCTTGTCCATTTATAGGATTATCTTTAGTAAGCGTACTTAATGAGTTTAAGCAAGAGTTCAAATATCCATGATTTCCATTAAATTTATCTATATCATCATTCATTGATTTAATTAATCCAAGATTATCAACTCTATTTTTTAATTTATCAGTATATAAAAGATTTCCTAAATCTAAAACTTTGCACATTAAAGGGGCGTCTCTATCATTTAATTTTACACATTTATTCATGATTTCAAATGTTGAGTCTAAAACTTCTGGAGGAATTTCATCTTTATTAGGAGTATTTTTTATATAATTTTTAAGCATATTTAAAATAGCATCTAATAACTTTGCATTTCCAGTTTTTTTTCCCAAATTTAATAATTTATCTAATCCAATTTTATTAAATATAGTATCAAAAGCATTTTTATTTTTACATAAATTTGAAAATATAACATTATCATATGAAAATAATTTTTGAATATCACTATTAGCAGCAATTAATTCAGGCTTATCATATAATTTCATAACTTCATTAATGGTAGAATCAAAAACTGGAGATTCTGATATTATAGGAATTGCATTATCACTATTGGAACAAGCTTGTAGTACATTTTTACTGTTGATTTCAAATCCTAAGTTTTTATTATTTAAATCTGGTTCTCCGTCTTCTTTAAATAATTTATAGTCATCATCTAATTTTTCCATAAAATTCATAAATCCTCCTTCTAAAATGGGCTTATGATTATCAGGAGCTAAGGAAATTTTTTTTAATAAATTAAGACATTTATGTACATTATCGCATCTTTTTATATTTAAATCAGGATCATCTGTAGTTTTCATATCGTTATAATTTTTACGTAATAAAGATAAAATTTTATTCAAATCATCTGATATTTCAGGATTTTCTTTTGTACTTAAAGAAGATTTAATTTTAGCATTATCAGCCTGATTTAATAATAGAGCTCCTGAAACAAAGGACATTTTTCTAATAGAAGAAGCTTTTTTGACTATATCATCTTCTGGCTCCCCTTCACCAAATTTATTCTTTAATTTACCTGGAACATTTCTATTTTTATCAACGTCTTTATTTCCTTTGCCTTCAAATGGATTTTTTAATTTACCTGGAATATTTATATTTTTATCATTGTCTTTATTTTCTTGGCCTTCAAATGGATTTTTTAATTTACCTGGAATATTTATATTTTTATCATCTTCTATATTTTCTTGGCCTTCAAATGGATTTTTTAATTTGCCGGGCAATGGTCTCTTATCATCATCTACTCTTTTTCCCATATCTCCAAATCTATCATCATTTAATTTACCTGGAATAGGCTTATTTATTTCATTAGGCTTTTTATTCATTGAACAATACTTAAGTAAAGCTTTTTTATGATTTTCGAAACATTTTCCCACTCTTTTTTCTAATTCTAATAACTTCTTTTCATCTTCTTCTACATCATCTTTTTCTTTTTTAGCTTTATCAGCTTCACGAATTTGGGCTAATATTGGTCTTAAAGGTTCTCCAATTTTTGGATCTAAATTCTTATAAAGATTTTCTAATTTATTAATATCTTCATCATTAATTATATTATCTTTTGCTAAAGCTTTGTAATTATTTCTATCTTTTAATATATTACATAAAGTATCTACTTCTGTTTCTGCAATTTCTCTTCCTCCATCATCTAATGATTTAACAGGGTCATTAATCATTTTGTTTAATAAAGCTTTTATTCCCTCCGGATCATTATTTATCATATTTTCTATATTATAATTGGATTTTGATGCATTATTAAATAGATTTGATAACATTCCTCTTTTCTTATTAGTAATATTTGGATCAATATAATCTTTTTTAAGAGAATTCCATAAATCAGGATTTTTCATTATTTGTTTCATTAATCCAGGGAATTTAGATAAATTAGTTAATGTTTGTAAATCTAAATCTTTTATTTCTTCATTCTCATCTCCATGTTTTTTCAAATCATTAAAAACAAAATCGAGTAAATCTTGACCTATTTTATCTTCACCATTTTCCAATCTTTTAGATAAATTAAATGGAATTTCTCTCAATTTTTTATCATTTAAACCTTTATTATTTATAGCATCATCTAATTTTTTAATTAATTCTCCTGTACGATTTGAATTATTTTGATTTAATAATTGATTATTTTCATCATTTTTAACAGCATGGTTGACCAAACTCCATAATTTATTAATTCTTTTTTTTAATTCTTCAACTTTTTCTTCTTTATCTTTATCTTTATCAATAATACTATCTTTTGATAAATCATCTATAAGATTAAGACAAGCATCACATAGATTTTTTGTTGCATCAGCTTTAATATCGGAATCTTCATCAGTCTTATAATATTGTTCAGTACCATTTAAAATTGTATCTAAATTTTCTTCTTTTTCTTTATTTATATCTGGATATTGTCCAGTAGCTGAATTAGATATTTCTTTATGTAAATCATGTAAGAATGGAACTGATTTATTGAATAAAGCATTTAAATGAGATAAATAATTTTCAGTTACTTCTATATTTTCTTCCTCTTGTTCTTCTTTGGGAGAAGGCTCTTCTTCATATTTACCTAATTTACTCATAATTTTATCCATTTCATTATTGAATTGTTTAACAAAATTATAATTTTCTGGATTATATATTGGATCTGCCATAACTTCCAAATTATTTACGAATTCATTATTAATAGGATCTTCAGGGGATAAGTTTCCATTTATAATATTTTTATATTTTTCATCGTCTTCATCTCCTTCGCTGGCTTTTTTCCCCTTTCCTTTATATTTATTTAAGCCTGGAACTTCTGATTTTTCTTTATCATATTTATTCTTTATTTTTCCTGGTATTATTTTATTTTTATCATCATCTTTATTTTCTTGTCCTTCAAAAGGATTTTTCAATTTTCCTGGAATATTTCTATTTTCATCATTATCTATATTATCTTGACCTTCAAATGGATTTTTTAATTTACCTGGCAATGGTCTATTATCATCATCTGTTCTTTTTCCCATATCTCCGAATTTATCTTCTCTTAATTTACCTGGAATTCTTTTATTTTCTCCTGTACTATCTTTTCCTGCTTGATCTAAAATATAATTATATAATTTAGCCAATGAAAGGACTACACCTTCATCATATTTTTCTTTTTCTGGTAATGAATTAAGATTTAAAGGCTCTAAAATAATTGGATTATCCCCTTTTTCACTTTTTCCAGCTATATTTTTGTTAGCCAAATCCTTTATTTTATCCTCTTTATCTTTCAATATTTTATCTATAACTGGCTTATATATTTTATTTAAATTATTGAAAAAAGAACATATTTCTGGCTTGGCATCAGCAAAAACACTTTTGAAAGCTTCTGGTTCAGTTGCTAAAGATAAGTAAGTTAATAATTTATTTTTATCTTGAATGTCTTCTTCTTGTTCAATATCACCCTCCTTATTTAAATTATTTTTTTCCTTATCCTTTCCAGATATATCGTTTTTATCATCATCTTTATCATTTATTTCTCCTTTTTCTCCTATTTTACTTCCTTTATAACTTTTTGTTTTATCTTCTCCTGGCTTATGGTCATCAAAATTTTTTTTTAATTTACCTGGAATATTTCTATTTTTATCATCATCTTTTTTTGTTTGACCTGCAAATGGATTTTTTAATTTACCTGGAATATTTCTATTTTTATCATCATCTTTATTGTCTTGACCCTCAAATGGATTTTTTAATTTGCCTGGCAATTGTCTATTATCATCATCTTCTTTTTTCATATCTCCAAATCTATCATCGTTCAATTTACCCGGAACTGGATTATTTTTTCTATAAACTCCATTTAATTTATTTCCTTGCTTGTCAAATATTTCATCAGTTGGTAAACTTGATATAACATTTGTATATTTCCCATCTAATTTATTGCCATTATTATCATATGCATCAACCCCAGGAAGATCAGATTGAAGTTTTCTATATGTACCATTTAATTTGTTACCAAATCTATCATATACTTCTTCTTTTGGTATATCTGTAATAACTCTTTTATAAGTTCCATCTAATTTATTTTTATTTTTATCATATAATTCTTCTTCTGGAGTTATATCTTCATTAGGTATGTATCTCCCTTGTAATTTGTTTCCTTTTTTATTATATCCATCTATTCCAGGCTCACCATCTTCACATTTTCTAAATGTTCCATTTAACTTGTTTCCATTTTTATCAAACAACTCTCCACTTTCATTTTCTGGCTCTACTTTTCTAAATAAGCCATATAATTTATTTCCTTTTTTATCAAATATATCTTCAATTGGAATATTTGAAACAACATCAATATATTTTCCATCTAGTAGATTTCCATTTTTATCATATAAATCTTCTCCAGGTATATCAGATAAAGCTTTTCTATAATTAGTATGTAATTTATTACCTTTTTTATCAAATATTTCATTGTTAGGTTTATCATCTATGATTTTTTTATATGTTCCATCTAATTTATTTTTATTTTTATCATAAAGTTCAATACTTGGCCCATCTGAATCAACTTTTTTATATTTGTCATCTAATTTATTTCCAAATTTATCAAATAATTCAAATCCAGGTTCATCATTATCTGCCTTTTTATATGAACCATATAATTTATTTCCTAATTTATCATATGCCTCTTCAATTTGAGTATCTGGCTCAACTTTTCTATATATAGCATTTTTTTTATTTCCTTGTTTATCAAATATTGGTTCTTGTGGTAAATTAGATAAGATATTCGCATATCTATCAAATAATTTATTTCCTTTTTTATCAAAAGCAAAAACACCAGGAAGATCTGATTCTACTTTCCTATATGCCCCATCCAATTTATTTCCATCTTTATCATATAATTCTTCTTTCGTTATATCATCTAAAACTTTTTTATAAGTTCCATCAAATTTATTTTTATTTTTATCAAATAATTCAATGCTTGGACAATCCTTTTCTAATTTTCGATATCTTCCATCCAATTTATTCCCATTTTTATCATATAATTCTTCTCCAGGAGAATCATTTTCTAATTTTCTAAATGTTCCATCTAATTTATTTCCATACTGATCATATGCTTCTTCATCAGGAATATCTGATTTAATTTTAGTATATTTGTCATTCTTTTTATTTCCATTTTTATCAAATATTTCTATTCCTTTTCCTTGTTCTGCTTTTATGAAAATTCCATCTAATTTATTGCCATTTTCATCATAACCTTCTTCAAACGGAATATTTGATTCAACTTTTCTAAATAAGCCTAAAACTTTATTCCCTTTTTTATCAAAAATATCTTCATTTGGAATATCAGATATCGTATTTATATATTTTCCTTCTAATTTATTTCCGTTTTTATCAAATACATCAATGCCTGGAACATCAGATAATATTTTTTTATAATGATTATCTAATTTATTTCCATTCTTATCATAGATTTCTTCTTTTGGTTCTTCTAAAACTACTTTTTTAAATTTTCCATCTAATTTATATCCTTCATCATCATATAATTCCTCTTCATCATCTTCATTTTCTGGTTCATCTTTTTTATAAATACCATCGATTTTATTTCCATTTTTATCATAAAATTCTTCTTCTGGAAGGCTTGATAAAACATTTATATATTTATCATCCAATTTATTCCCATTTTTATCGAATAATTCCTCTTCTGGAAAATCGGATAGAACCTGTCTATAAGCTCCATCTAATTTATTTCCTTGTTTATCAAAAATATCATCTAATGCAAGATCCCCTATAACTTTTTTATATTTTCCATCTAATTTTTTTCCATTCTTATCAAATAATTCTTCTCCTGGAGCATCATTATCAATATTTCTATACTTTCCATCTTGTTTTATTCCATCTTTATCATATATTTCTTCTCCTGGAGAATCATCTTCAACTTTTTTATAATTTCCCTTTAATTTATTTCTATATATATCATAAGCATCTACACCTGGAATTCCAGGTTCTACTTTTCTAAAAATACCATTTACCTTATTTTTATTTTTATCATATAATTCCTGACTTGGAACACAAGAAATAGGAATTATATATTTCCCATCTAATTTTTTTCCATTTTTATCATATAAATCAATAGGATTGATTGGTTCTTCAAGTATTCTAAATGTATCTTGCAATTTTTTTAAATATTTATCATATATTTCTTCAGGAGATTTATTTGAAACAATTTTTTTATAAGTCCCATCTAATTTATTTCCATTTTTATCAAATAATTCTTCACTTGGCAATTTATTATCATCTTTTTTATATTTGGAATATAATTTTTTACCAAATTTATCATAAATTTCATTTTCTGGCTCATTTGATTCATCTTTTTTAAATGTACCATCTAATTTATTTCCATTTTTATCATAGACTTCTACTAGAGGAGTATCTGAATCTAGTTTTTTATATTTTCCAAATAATTTATTTCCTTTTTTATCAAATATTGGATATAAGGGTTCTTCTTCACATTCTCCAAATATACCGTCTAATTTGTTTCCATTTTGATTATAACCAACAATAGGTTCTACTCCAGTTTCTTCTTTTTTAAATAATCCATCTAATTTATTACCATCTTTATCATATCCTTCAATTCCTTTTTTGTCTGAATCAACTTTAATATATTTTCCAGATAATTTACCTCCTTTTTTATCTATTAATTGATCAACTGGAATTTCAGGTTCACCCTTTCTAAATAATCCTTTTATTTTATTTCCTTTTTTATCAAATATTTCAATAGGTGGATTATCAGAATCTAATTTTTTGTATGTACCATCCAATTTATTCCCATTTTTATCATATAATTCCTCTCCAGGAATACCTGGCCCATTTTTTCTATATAATGCTTTTAATTTATTTCCTTTTTTATCGTAAACTTCATTTCCTGAAATACTTGAAGGTATTTTTACATAAGTACCGTCTAATTTTTTTTTATTTTTGTCAAATAATATATACCCTTTTTTGCAAGGCAAAATATTTATGAAATTATCACCTAAATAATTACCATTTTTATCAAATATTTCATCTCCTTTTAAGTCTGAATCAATTTCTTTAAATATTCCATCTAATTTATTTCCATTTTGATCATATGCTTCTATTGGTTCATCTGATTTTATTTTAATATAAGCTTCTTTTAATAAATTTCCATTTTGATCATATACATCTATTTCTGGAAATTCAGGTTCCACTCTTTTATATTTACCTTCTAATTTATTTTTATTTTTATCATAAATTTCAATATCTGGTTCTTCAGAATCATCCTTTCTATATAGCCCATTTAATTTATTTTTATTTTTATCAATTAATATAGTTTGAGGAATACACGATATAACTTTAAGATAAGGATCATTTAATTTATTTCCATTTTTGTCAAAAGCATTAACAGCAGGAAGATCAGATTCTAATTTTCTATAATCTCCATCCAGTTTATTTCCATCTCTATCATATATTTCATCTAAAGGTTTATCTGAAATTACTTTTTTATATGTTCCCTCTAACTTTTGTTTATTTTTATCATATAATTCAACACTTGGATTTTTTGAATCTATCTTTTTATAATAACCGTTTTTTTTGTTTCCATTTTTATCAAAAATATTTGGTTTACCTAATTTTCTTCCTCCTCCATTATTTTTATTAGGCCCCTCTCCATATGGACTAAATCTATTCTTTAATTTTCCAGGAAGAGACTTATTATTATCTTTTCCTTTACCACCTCTATCAGCAAATCTATCTCTTAATTTTCCCGGAATAGGCCTATTATCTGCACTTCCATCTTTATTATTTAGATTATCATAAGGATTCTTTAATTTACCTGGAATTTGCCTTTCATTTCCATCTCCGCTTTTTCCAATTTCTCCAAATCTATCTCTCAATTTACCAGGTAATGGCCTTTCCTTTTCATTTTCTACTTCTTTTTTATTATTTGGATTTATTTTTCTATATAAACCATTTAATTTTTTACCATTTTTATCTAAAGCCTCATCATTTGGTAAACTTGATATGATATTCAAATATTTATCTTTTAATTTATTGTTATTTTTATCATAAACATCTATTCCAGGAAGATCAGATTCTAGTTTTCTATATTTTCCATCTAATTTATTTCCATTTATATCATATACTTCATCCAAAGGTTTATCCGAAATTATTTTTTTATATGTCCCATCTAGTCTTTGTCCATTTTTATCAAATAATTCTTCACCAGGAGAATCTAAATCTATATTTCTAAATATTCCATCAAATTTAACCCCATTTTTATCATATAACTCTATACCTGGAAGATTAGAATCTGGAGAAACTTTGAAAAATTTCCCATCTAAATTATTTCCAAATTTATCAAATACTTCTTCATCTGGAACACCGGATTTAACTTTATTATATGTTCCAGCCAATTTGTTTCCATTTTTATCATATATTTCTTCTCCAGGAGTATTTAACTCATTTTTCTTAAAAATTTCATTTAATTTATTTCCATTTTTATCATACCCTTCAGTATATGGAAAATCATCTTCTATTTTTCTAAATATTCCATTGATTTTATTTCCATTTTTGTCATATAATTCTTGAGTTGGTATATTTGAAATAACATTAATATATTTTCCATCTAATAAGTTTTTATTTTTATCAAATAATTCTTCATCTGGAATATCTGATATTAATTTTCTATAATTTTCATCTAATTTATTTCCATTTTTGTCAAATAACTCTTTATCAGGAATTTCACCCACTATTTGTTTATAGGATCCATCTAATTTATTTCCATTTTTATCGAATAATTCCTCTTTAGGGGATAATTCGAGTTTTTTATATATTCCAAATAATTTGCTTCCTTTTTTGTCATATATTTCAATACCAGGGTCATTAGAGTCAACCATTTTATATACTCCATCTAATTTTATTCCTAAATTATCATAAGCATCATCAACTGGGGTATCTTCTTCAACTTTTCTATATATTGCTTTTACTTTATTTCCATTTTTATCTAATAATATGTCTGTTGGAATACTTGATATGATATTTATATATTTATTATCTAATTTATTTCCATTTTTATCAAATGCATCAATACCTGGCATATCAGATTCTAATTTTCTATATATACCATCTAATTTGTTACCATAAATATCAAATACTTCCTCAGGTGCTTCATCTGATATAACTTTTTTAAAAATTCCATCTAATTTAGAGCCATTTTCATCAAATAATTCTTGTCCTGGAATATCGTTTTCAATATTTCTATATTTTGCTTCTAATTTATTTCCTTTTTTGTCAAAAATTTCTTCTCCATATTTTGAAGGATCATCAACTTTTTTATATGTCCCTTTCAATTTATTCCCTAATTTGTTATATATTTCTCCCTCTGGTAAATCTGATTCCACTTTATTATATTTTCCATCTAATTTGTTCTTATTTTTATCATATATTTCAGAGCCAGGGGAATTTTCATCTGTTTTTTCATATACTCCATCCAACTTATTTCCATTTTGATCATATCCTTCAACAAAAGGAATTTCTCCTTCAATTTTTTTGAATATTCCTATTAATTTATTCTTATTTTCATCAAAAACATCTTGAGTTGGAAAAGCTGATTTGACATTAATATATTTCCCATCTAATTTTTCTCCATTTTTATCAAAAATATCAGTTCCAGGAATTTCAGATACAAGCTTTTTATATGTATCTTCTAATTTATTTCCATTCCTATCATATATATCTTCAAGTGGGTAATCAGTTACTACTTTTTTATATGTTCCATCCAATTTATTTCCTCCATGATCATATAATTCTTCACCAGCCAATTGAGGTTCTTCCTTTTTATATGTTCCACTCAATTTATTCCCATTTTCATCAAATAATTCTTCATTTTCTTCAATATCTCCTACTTTTCTAAATAATCCGTCTAATTTTTTTCCATTTTTATCATATCCTTCAATTCCATCTTGTCCAATTTTACTTTTAATAAATTTACCTAATTTTGTTCCTTTTTTATCATATATATCTAAAAATGGTTCTTTTTCTTCTTTTGTATATATTCCATCTATTTTATTTCCATTTTTATCATATATTTCTTGACTTGGAATACTTACTAGAAGATTAGAATATAATTCTTTTAATTTTTGTCCTTTTCTATCATAGACTTCTTCTGTTGGAATTTCTGATTCAAGAATTCTAAAGCCTTTATCTAATTTATTTCCATATTGATCATATAATTCTTCTTTTGGAATATCTCCTGTAATTTTTTTGTAAGTACCATCTAATTTATTTTTATTTTTATCAAATAATTCTTCACCTTTAGTATCTTTTGTTAAATCTCTATAAGTCCCATCATATTTATTTCCATTTTTATCATATATTTTTTCTCCAAGAATTAAAGCTTTAGGACTAATCTTTTTAAAGACGCCTTTCAACTTATTTCCTTTTTTATCATAAGCTTCTCCTTCTTTGACATCTGGAATAACTTTTCTATATTTACCTTCTAATATATTTTTATTTTTATCATATATTTCTTCCCCTTGAGAATCTGGTTCAACCTTTTTGTATATTCCATCTAATTTTTTTCCATTTTTATCATAAGCTTCGGTATATGGAGTATCTTCATCCATTTTTCTAAAAATTCCAAATACTTTTTTACCATTTTTATCATACATTTCTTCATTTTTAATATCAGATACAGGATAAATATATTTTCCGTCTAATTTATTACCTTTTTTATTATAGAGAGTCATACAAGGAGTAGATGCTAGTACTTTTTTATATAATCCATCTAATTTATTTCCATCTTTATCAAATATATCATCAACTGGAGCATTTGATATTATTTTTTTATATGTTCCATCTAATTTATTTCCATTTTTATCAAATAATTCAATTTTTGAATTTTCGGGCTCTTCTTTCCTAAATATTCCATCTAATTTATTTCCATTTTTATCATAAACATCTTGAACTGGAATATTAGATAAAACATTCACATATTTACCATCTAATTTATTTCCATCTTTATCATAAACTTCAATACCTAAAAGTGGAGAAATAAGTTTTTTATATGGCCCTTTCAATTTATTGCCAATTTCATCATATAATTCTTGATCTGGGCAATCAGCTAATATCTGTTTATAACTATCATCCAGTTTTTTACCATTTTTATCAAAAATTTTAACTCTTCCAGGAATTTTCTTATATATTCCATCTAATCTATTTCCGAATTTATCATATAATTCATATTTTTCTGCTTCAGGTTCTGCCTTTTTATATGTTCCATCATATTTATTTCCATCTTTATCAAATAATTCAATTCCTTTTTTCTTTTTATTATCTTTTTTATTATCAATTACTGGAATGCTCTCTTCTTTTTTCACTTTTTTTCTTCCACCACCATATTTATTTATCTCTAAATTTTCCTTTGGTTTTACTCTAAATCTATTTTTTAATTTTCCTGGGATTGGCCTATTATTATCTCTAAATCCCTTATTTCCTTGACCATCAAATGGATTTTTTAATTTTCCAGGCAATTTTCTATTATCATCGTCTCTTCTTATTCCCATATCTCCAAATCTATCATCACTTAATTTACCAGGTAATGGCCTTTCATTATCTTCTTTTCTTCTTGGCATTTCTCCAAATCTATTATCACTTAATTTTCCTGGTATTGGTCTATCATTAAGACCTTTCTTTCTTATAGCATTTTTGAATCCTGATTTATACCTAAAATCATTCATAAGCATGTTTGCAATTTTTTCTTCTATTGCTTTTACTTTTTGACCAACATTTCCATCTCCATAAAATTGGGCTTTATTTGATAAACTTAATTTCATTAAATCTTTTAAATCTTCAACTGCATCAGGATTTAATTTTACATCTTTATTTGATAGAATTGTGGCTACTTCATTGAATAAAAATTTATCTGGGAAATTGACGGTTGCTAAATTTGTCAAATGCTGAATTGTTTTTTCATCAACAAATTCATTTTTTCCATTATTTAAACCTTTATTAATAATCTTTAAACATTGAACAAAATAGTTATCTGAATCATCTGACTCTTCTCCACTTGATGTAGAATCCTTACTTTTATCATCTTTTAAATCATTTAATAATTGTGCTCTTTTTTTATCAGCTTCTTCTTTATTTAAACCTAAATTGGAAAATGAATTAATTCCTAATTTTTCCTCTTCTTTTAATTGCTCTGGAGTTTTAGTACATATTGTACCTTTTGTTAAATATTTATCTTCAGGTGAACTATTTTCGTCTTCTTTTGATTTTGAAGTCATATCAACTTCATTTTTTACAATTTTATTAATTAAATCTACTCCACCAGCATTTAAAAACTCATCCAAATTTTTTGAATTATTTAATAAAGAGTTTAACATTTTCAATCCATTTAATTTCAATAATTTACTTGCTGGATCATTTAAATTAGCTACAGATTTTAATTCTTCAATAACACTGGCAAGACCTCCTTTTTTAATAATAAATTCTGCTAATTTTGGATTTCTTAAAGCAAGATAACATAAAATATTATTAATTTCTTTAATTATTTCTGGATTATCAAGATAATTATCTTGAATTTCAAATAATTTATCAATAAAACTTTCATCTATTTTATCATTTAAATGTTTATTATATAAAGTATCATCTTTAACGTAATCTGACAAGCATTTGCATGCCAATAAAAGTGGTTCCTCAAAGTTTGATTTTTCTACCAATATTTTTAAAGTATCATCTGCGACATCAGAATGTCTTTCATCTTCTTTTGTTGGTAAATTATCTTTTATTTTTTTAAGTATTCCCATATCATTAGTTAATAATTTTTCTATTGTTGTACTTACTTCTTGATCTTTAGTAGTCATATCACAAGCTTTATCCAAATCTTTAATAAATTCTTTATCTAATATTGATTGAATAGCTTTTTTATTAGATGTAAATGAGTTTATTATTTCTTCATTATTTAAAATTTTTTGTTTAATCTCATTATTATTAAAATCTTTTTGAACATTTTCATGAAACTCTTTAATTGCATCTTTTATAAAGCCTTCTGCAAATTTTTCTTGTCCAGGTAATTTCATTAACTCATTAGCAATTTGATCTGCATTTTTTGTAATAGTATCTACACTGGCAAATTTCGCACGTATTTCAAATAATTTCATTAAAATATTTTGGTTTCCAATTACTTCAGCATTTTCTTTACTTGATAAAGTAATCATTTTTAATAATTCCATTGCATCATTTGCCAATTGACGATTTTGAGTTTTATCCATTATTTGTAAAAGTAACCTTGGACATCCAGCTTTTACCAATAAATTGCATATTCCAGGTTTTTTATTGGCAAAAGCTATTAATGTTTTTATTATAGAATCGCATAATTCTTCATCATTTAAAGATTTATTTAACAATTTCATTAAAGAATTGATATATGTTTCAGATGGGGTTTTATTTTTTTCATCTGATAATTCTTTTTCATTATCTCTTAAGAATCCTACATTATTTCTTAATTGAGATAAATGTTCAACAAGATTTGGACTATCAGTTGATTTATTTATAACTTCCGAATTTAAGTCAATAATATCTTTTAATAAATTTTTATACTTATCATCTTTAGTCTTTCCATATTTATCTATTCCTTGGTCTTCCAATTTTCTTAAAGTTCCTAATTGCAATTGAAGTCTTTTATTAGATGCATCACAAATTTCTCTATATTTAGGATTATTTTCATTTGATTTAAGTCTTTTAAAAGATTCTATAAAATTTATTTCTTTTCTTATTAAATCTCTTAAAGTCAAGAAATCATCATTCATTCCAGCATTGAAAAATTCATCGACATTTAAAGCACAATTTTGATATATTAAATTATCTTCTAATTTTAATATATCCTCAACTTTACTTGCATCTGGACTAAATGAATTTGCATTTTTTTTAAATTCTTTAACTTGCCTTAAAAATTCCTCAAGCGGTATTAATCTTTTTAATAAAATACTACCTTTTCCAATAATTTTCTTTTCAACTTCTTCATTTTTAGGTTCTTTTTGATCATCATTTTCATCTTTTTCATTTTCATCTGCTGTTCCAACTTCTTTTAATAAAGTGGAGCTAGTGTAAAAAGGCTTAGCCATTACTGAATCTATAGATTTTACAAAATTTAAGCCTAAATTTGGATTACTTTTAATATCTGGTTTTTTTAAAAGATACTGAGAAACAAAGAGAGGTGTTAGATATTCATCTAATATATTTAAATTTATTAAATTTGGTTGTCTAAATTTATATTTATCATCCATAAATTTTGTAATAACAGGAATTATATCCCTTTTTAACTCACTTTCATCATCTTCCTTTTTAATTGTATTTTCAATTACTTCTAAGTCATTCTTTAAAGTTTTCCAATTATCACTAAATCCAATAACACCTTTTATATAAGGGAAACATTTTTTTAAATTTGCTGGTAAATTTATGCATTCATCAGGGAAGTTATTAACTATATCATCAGCTATTTTGAGAACATTTGAAGCAGAATAATTAGGCTTTTCATCTTCTCCAAAATATTTTTTGCCATTTGATATAATATCACTTACTAAATAATTTAATAAATCAATCCAATCAGGATCTTTTTTTTCTTCATCATTTTTTCTATCGTTATTTTGCTTGATAATATCACTGTAAGAAGTGAAAAGACCTTTAAAAGCGTTTTTTAGAGGAATTAAATCTCCATTTTTATCTCCTTCTTTTTCTAATTTTTCAACATTAGATATAGTATTATTCCAATTTTTTTTAATGCAATTATTAATAGTATCAATTAAATCTTTATATGACTCTCCTTTTTCTGTATTTTTATCTAAACATTCAGGCATATAATCAAATGCCCTTTTAAATAAAGTCAAAAAATGCTTTTTAGTTTGCATATAATCTTTAACATATCCTGGC
This sequence comes from Diplodinium flabellum, assembly GCA_023806845.1. Lineage (NCBI taxonomy): Eukaryota > Ciliophora > Litostomatea > Entodiniomorphida > Ophryoscolecidae > Diplodinium > Diplodinium flabellum. The sequence goes on from JAJJLB010000007.1 coordinate 17,090, forward strand.
TTTTTATTAATTAAATCAATTTTACATAATTTATTAAATAATGAAACAAGCATATCAAAATTATTAGGCAAGCATACAATTTTCCCTAATTCATCAACAAGCATAAGATTAGAAACTAAAGCTAAACTATCTTTAGCTTCATTTATTATATCTTGATTATCATCTTTATCTAATTTTTCAGAACAATTTCTTAATTTTTCAAGTAATTCTTCTAAATCGCTTTTTGTCATAATTTTTGCTAAAATTTTAGCTGATTTATTAATAATTCTTGTACTTTCTGAGAAATTTTCAACAACATCACATAGAATATGAGGGGCATCGGCATCTTTGACTTCTTTTTTTCCTTCTTCATTTCTACATATATTATCAACTACTATAAGTCCATTAAAAACTGAACCATTATCAAATCTGTCACAACATTTTTTCAAATTCATTAAAATGCTTGGAACTATTCCTTTTTTTATTAAAAATTCTCTTCCAGTTTTTTGATTAGTAACTTTTTTCATTGTATCTAAATTCATTCTTATAACCATAAGATCATCAGAATATAAATCATTTACTAATTTAATAGTTTCCGCTAAGCCAGAATTTAGCATTTTGTTTATAAGTTGAGGAACCTGACATAAATTATTTAAACATTTTATCAAAGGAACAGAACTAGGGCCTTTATCTTTAGATAATAATATTTCTATAACTGCTTCATGGCCTTTTGCAGCAACAAATTTTTGTGCTAACTCTTGATCCACATTATTTTCATATAAAGAAGTCAATTTTGCAATAATATCTGCTATTTGCTTGCAAAGTTGTTCATTATGTATATTTTTCAAGGCAATTGAACGAAGAACATCAATTCCTCCGCCTTCTATAATTAATTTAGCGTTCAATCTGGCATCACTATTAGGTGGAGTGATCATTTTATCTAAAGATGTAAATGAATAAGTTAAAAGTTTTGCAAATTTCGGATTATTTTTTGCACTGGTTAGAACATCATTTATTGCTTTTTGCTTTTGTTTTATCATTGCTTCTTGTTCTCTCTTTATTTGCTCATAAGTTTTAACACGCATCTTGGTATTCATTTTATGATTTATAAAATATTTATAAAAATCATTAAATATAAATCTATAAACTTAATTATTTATGATTTTTATTAAAATATATTAATAATAATATTTTATTATAAATAATTAATTTAATTATAATAAAAAAATAAATTAAATATAAAAATGGGGATTGGGGATTGGGGATTGGGGATTGGGGATTGGGGATT
>JAJJLB010000008.1:0-18058 GCA_023806845.1 Diplodinium flabellum
CCAATCCCCAATCCCCAATAAAATAATAATATATATATTGATTAATATTAAATAATTTAACTAAAAACTAATATTCATAAATTTAAAATCATTTTTAATAATTAAAGCCTAAATAACATAAAATTAATTAATTATTTTTTGAAAAAAAAATATATCTAATCAAACAATTTTAAAAAAATAAATCACACATCCCTAATAAATGAAAAGAGTCATCCAAGCCATTCCACATCCATCATCAAATACCTACTATGCCACTGATAAAAGAATTTATACCCGCTATCACAAAAAACCTCAAATAAATAAAACAAGTTTTCAAAATAATAAAACTTATAAAATAACTACAAATATTGAACAAGAAAGTATGAATGAATTTATTTCAAATATTTACAAAGAGAAAAAATATAGAGGATTATTAGATCCAACTGCTCCAAATAATAAAAATATTTTTGTTGAAACTGACTCTGATTATCATATGACTGATAGAAATCAAGATGGAACACAAAGAAGTCATTTTAAAAAAAGCACTCAATTATTAATAGCTAAAACAGAATCCCAATTTCCAAAAACTTATAATTCACAAAATATTTTCAGAAAAGATGGATTAGTTATGGGATATTATATTAAAGCAAATCAAAAACAAAATATATTAAATAAAAATTATAATACTATATCAAATAATAGAAAAATTACAAAAAATATAAATACTCCATCATATGAATCTGAAGGAAGAATGATTAATAAATATAATCAGGGAGCTCAAACACAAATAAGACAAAAAAAAATAAATAATAATATTAATTATTTAAATCAAACTTATAATAGATATAATACAAATAATGAATTTTTTAGAAAAGAAATTGATTTAGATGAATGGCCTTCTGATGATAAAAACCAAATCAAAATATTATATAATAGAAATTTAGATTTATTAACTTTAGAAAAAGAAATAAAAACTGAAAATTCAAATGAAACTGATAATCAAAATAGAAATCAAAATCAAAATATTAATTTAAATATTAATCCACATCAAAATATTTACCAAAAACAAAAAATGAAATTCCCACCAAATATGGTATATAATAAAAGAAATATATCTGATATAAAGAATTCTAATACAAAATCGAATATATCAGAAATATCTGAAGATTTTATAAATAAATATAAAAAACAACAACAAATCGATAATGAAATGAATAATTATATAATAGCGGGAAATTCGTTACAAATAACGTCGCCTAAGGAATATAAATTTACAAATGAAAGTGAAGAAGAATCTGATAAACAAGCTGAATTAATTTTTTATAATGAAAAAGATTATCAAAATTATATGAATAAAAAAATAATAAGAACTGATTTTAATAATAATAATATTATAGAAAATGATCAAGGAGGAAAAGTTGATCTTTATTATGGAATAATTAATAATAAAAAAGACATTGGAATTAAAGGTAAACATATAATTATAAGAAAAGATGTATTTATAGAAATTGAAGAAATAATAAGAAATGATATAAATAAATTAAATTTAATAATAAAATTACAAAGATTTATTAAATCTTATTTATATTTAAGAGAATTGTGCGCCATGAAAATTCAAGCTGTTTGGAGAGGAGGAAATACTAGAAAAATTATGGACTTATACAACGATTTAGATGAATTTATATTTCATTTATCTAAAGTTCAATTTAATCATTTTAATAATGATTTTTGCTTTTTTATAAAACAATTATTTAACATATATAAAGCTAATATATCAAATGGAAATGACAAAGAAAATTATAATATTGAAAATGAAAATAATGAAGAAGAAGAAAATGACGATGAAAATGAAAATTGTATGGAACAAATAAGTTTAGAAGAAATAGAACAAAAAGAAGGTATGGGAAGATATTTATACAAATTCCCTGAAGGTTCATATTTTGACCAAGAGAAATTAGCTCCAGAAAACGAAATAGATTTATTTGTTGAAGGTAATGAAAGAAAAAAAGGAAAAAATTCAAAAGAATATGAAAGCTTAGTAAGAGAATATGATGAATTATATCAAAAATATAATGAACTTAGACAAAAAACTGGTATTAATAATATTAATTTAAAAAATAATTTTACTCATAGAAAAGATAAAAATGAATCAGAATCAACAATAGGTTCAAATAAAAGTGATATTAAATTTAGAAGAATTGAAAAAATTAGTACAATTTCAAGAGATAATTCAAATCCACATAAAGTTTTTTCTGAAATAAGGCATAGTACTGTTGATAATGGCAAAAATATTACATTTTCAAATGATTATGATGCTGATTTGGATATAAATAGGGATGATGATTTTTTCAATCAAGATATGAGTTATGATGACAAAGATAATAGTGGATCTCTCGCAAAAGAAAATAAATTTAGTTATTTCAGAATACACTCAGATGAAAATAGTAAATATTTCGATAATGAAAATCCAAATGAAAAAGAGAGAGAAATTAGAGAAGGAGATATATATAAAATAAATATAAGTAAAAATAGTGGAGGTTCTAAAATTAATTCATCTAAATATACTAGAAGCTCCTCCAGATATGGAAAATCAAAAATAGTTGGACTTCATAGATATGAAAAATCAAGTAAAAATGAATTTTCACAATCTCCTTCTGTCGAGAAATCCAATAATTATATAGGTCATCATAGCAAAACTTTCCCTAGAAAATATAATAACTATAATGATACAGATAATAATATTTTAATAATACCAAAACATGAAGAAGATTTTATAATAATTAATACAAATTCATTTTTATCTCCAAAAGAAAGGGAACAAAATAATTATATAAAAAATATTCGCTCTGAAATTGCAAAAAAACCAAATATTAAATTTGAAGATAAAAATTGGAATGAAATAATTGAATTTATTAAAAATGAAGAAATAGAAATTCCAACCCAAAATATAAAATTTAAATCAAATCAACAAAATGAAAATATCCAACAAAATAAAGAAACAAAGGAAATTGCTACTGAAATTACTAATGAATTATATTTATATAATAATGAGCCAATTACTAATGAGCAATTTTATTTAAATAAATCGAATAAAGAAAAAATTCCTCTAGTTTTAGAAAATAATGTTGCTAAAGTAAATATTATTAAAAAGAAAATATATAAAAAGCCTAGAAAATTTTTAGTAAGAAAAAATGAAGAAATAAATATTGAAGGAATTGTTACAAAAAATGAAAAAGAAACATATAATAAAATATTTAATATTTTAGAAAAAGAAAAAAATAATGAAATAAATATATTAAATATTAAAGAAAGTTCAGATAAGGAAAAAACTTTAATTAAAGAAATTGAAGAAAAAAATAAAGAAATTGAAGAAAAAAATAAAGAAATTATTTTATTTAAAAAAGAATTAGAAGAAATTAAAAATAAAATTAATAAAATAAAAGTATATGATACAAAATTAGAAATTAATAAGGATTTAAATACTTTAAATATTGAAGGAATTAAACCTAAATATAATGAACTATTAATTAATAATAGTTCTGAAGAATTAGTTATAGAGAATACAACTAAACAAAGAAATATCTATAAAGAAGAACAAAATAAAAAGATAAATTCATTATTAGAAAATAAAATTCAAAAAGAGAAAGAATGGAATAATTTAGTTATTAACAGAATAAAAAAATTCGAAATTAATGGTGAACAAAAAATATATCAAAAAGATTATTCAGATTTAAATAAAAATATTCATTATTTAAAAGAGGATAAAAACCAAAAAGAAAAAGAATTGAATAATATAGATATTAACATATCTAAAAAAATAGAATTAAATCAATATAATAATAATATAAATGATATAAAAGATTCAGATTTATTTTCAGAATCAAATAAAGATATTGAATCTCTTATAAAAGAAAAAATAAAAAAAGAAAAACAAAAAGAAATTAGTAATTTAGTAATTAATAAAATTAATAATATTGAATTGAATATTGAAGATAAAAATAAATATAATATAATTAATAAAAAAGAATTTGAAAAAAAGGAAGAAGAAATAACAAATGAAATAAATAAAGAAATAAAGGATGAATTTGAAGACAAAAATAAAAATATAAAATTAAATAATATTATACCAATAACAAATGAACAATTTGAAATTAATAATAATATAAAATCGAAAGAATTTGATAAATTAGATATACAATATTTAAGTATTTCTATAGACAAAGAAGAAAAAATACCTATACCTATAATTTGTAATGAAGATAAAAATATTCAATTTAATATAGAAGGAAAAAATAAAAATGTAAATGTAAATGAAAAAGATTTATCAAAGAATATGATGTCGAATGAAAATCAATTATTTATTAAAGGTAATAAAAAATTAATTAAATCGGAAATATCTGAAATATCTGATGAAAAAATTACTTCTTCTGAAAATGTAAAAGAAATAAAAGAAATAAAAGAAATAGAAGATAAAATAGAGTTAAAAAAAGATAAAGATAAAGAAAAAGAAAAAGATAAAATAATGACAAATGAAAATTTATCAGAGGAACAAAATAATCAAAAGCTTAGAAATATTTACAAAAAACCTTTGAAAAAAAAAGAAATAAAGGATAAAAATATAAATATTATACAAAATATTCAAAATGAAAAAGATTTACAAAAAATAGAAAAAATTCAAAATATTGATAATTGTATTCAATTTAATATTGATAGAATATATGAAAATAAAAATATTTCATCTATTAAAGGTATTCAAATAAAACAAACTAATGATAATCAAATTATTTTAGAATCTCCTATAGATAAAGAAAAAGAAAAAGAAAAAGAAAATATAATAAAAATTATTCAAAAAGAAGACACAAAGCCAGAAGATAATATATCAAATAAAAATAACCAAAAATTATTTATTCAATTACAACCTGAAGAGCAAAATAATAATAGATTTGCAGTGTTAAATATTGTAAAAGAAATAAAAGAAAAAGAAAATGAAAAAGAAACAAATGAAGATAATTTAAATATAAATGAAATTAAAAATATTCATGAAAAACCAAAAGATAAAGAATTGAAATTAGAAATTATAAAAAATGAAGGAATAAATATTAATAAAATGCCAAAAGAAGAAAAAGAAATTTCATCTATTAATAAAAAAAGCGAAATCATAGAAGAAGAAAATAAAGAGAAATCTGAAAGAGAAATTAAAATTACTACAAAGAAAGTTTATAGGAAAAATATAATAAATAAAAATACATTTAAAAATAATTCAATTATATCTGAAAATAATTTAATTATTCTTGGTAATAAAATAAAACCAATTTTAGAAAAGGAATCCCAAGAAAATATTAGATTTACAATAGAGAAATTAATTAAAGATAAAAATGAAATAGATAATTTCAAAGATAGTAATAAAGATAAAGAAAAAGAAGATATTATTAATGAATTTAATAAAGAAAATAATTTAGTTAAAGGAAAGAATAAAGAAGAAAAAAATATAAAAATTGAAGAAATATCAACAGAAGAATTACAACAAAAGAAATTAGATAACTTTTCTCAAACAGATAATTTGAAAAATGAAATAATTAATGAAAAAGAACATGAAAAAATAGATAAAAAAGAAAAAATTCAAAATATTGATAATTGTATCCAATTTAATATTGATAGAATATATGACAATAAAAATATTTCTTTCAATATAGATAATAAAAAGCATGAAAATGAAATAAAAGTAAATATAGATGAAGAAGAATTAATAAAAGAAAAAGAAATAAAAGCTTTAGAAAAGGATTTAATAAATAAAATTAAAGAAAAAAAATTACTTTTATTACAACCTGAAGAACAAAATAATAATAGATTTACAGTAATAAGTAGCATAAAAGCAACAGAATTCAAAGAAAATGAAATAGAAAAGAATACAGAAAATATCAATAAAGACAAATTAACAAATATAAATAAAGAACAATTAGAAAATGAATTAAAATCAAAAGCAATAAATGACAAGGATAAAGAAATAAATGAATTACAAAAAGAAAATATTCAATTAATTAATAAAGTCAATGAAATTAAAAATGAAGAAGAAAATAAAGTTAAACCTGAAAGAGAAATAAAAATATCTACAAAAAAAGTTTATAGGAAAAATATAATACATAAAAATACATTTAAAAATAATTTAATAACTTCAGAAAATCAGATATATATCTATGGAAAAGAAAAAAATATTCCTATATTAATCAGCGAACCACAAGATAATATTAGATTTACAATTGTAAAAATAATAAAAGAAAATGAAAAAATAAATGATAAAGATAAAGAAAATAAAATTGATAATAATAAAGAAGATTTACCAAATGAAATTATTAAAAATAAAATTCAAGAAAAACTTGTAGAAAATAATATAGAAGAAAAAGTAGATTCAGAAAAAGAAAAAAATAATAGAAAAGATGAAAAAGATAATAAAAAAATAAATGAAAATATATCACCTAAAGATTTACAGCAAAATAATTCAGAAGTATTTTCAGAAAAAGAGGAAATTGAAAAAAATCCTCAAAAAATAATGACAATTCAAATTATTGATAATTGTATTCAATTTAATATTGATAGAATATATGAAAATAAAAATATTTTATCTTCTGTAGATAATAAAGATAATCAATTTGAAAAAGGTATTAAAGAAATAAAAGACAATATAATAGACTCAAAAATTGAAAAAGATAAAGAAATAATAGAACGAAATAAAGATAAAGGAATTATATCTTTTAAAAAGGATAATTTATTTAATATAAATAATGAAACTAATTCAAGCATAGAATTTAAAGAAGATAATTCTTCAGAAAAATCAAAAACTCCAAAAAAGAAGGAAATTATAATCAATAAAAATTTAACTATTATTACAAAACAAAGAAAAAAATTGGAATTAGAAAATATTAAAAACAAATTTTTAGAATTAAGAATTTTGATAAAATGCTGGAAAAAATGGAAACAAAATAATAAAACAGAGGAAGAAAAAGAAAAAAAGGAAGAAACAAAAGAAATAATTGATATAACAGGCTCCAACAAGAAAAATACTACAAATAATCTAGATGCAAACCCAACATTAAACGAAATTAATTTAATCGATAATATTAACCAAAAACAATTTATTAAATTAGAACCTGAAAAACAAAATAATAGCACATTCACAATCTTAAAGAAAGAAATTATAACAAAAACAGATATAAATAAAAATATATTAGAAAAAGATAATAATAAAATAGACAAAAAATTATTGGATAAATCAAAAGAAAAAATAAAATTAGAAATAATAAAAAATGAAGAAATAAATATTCATACAAAAAATAAAGATGAAATTAATAAGGAAGGAGAAAATAAAGATAAGCCTGAAAGAGAAATTAAAATATCTACAAAAAAAGTTTATAGAAAAAATATAATACATAAAAGTATATTTAAAAATAATATAATTACTTCAGAAAATCAAATAAACATTAATGGAAAAGAAAAAAATATTCCTATTTTAGAAAGTGAACCCCAAGATAATAATAGATTTACAGTTGAAAAAATAATAAAAGAAAATAAAAAAATAGACAACTCAGAGAATATAAAAGATAATGAAAAAGAAGATTTGGATATTAATAATATTAAAAATTATGAAAATAAAGATACTGAAAATAAAATTGAAAATGAAAAGATAGACAATAATTATATTATAGGAAAAGATAAAGATAAAGATAAAGAAAGTAAATTATTAAATAAAGAAATTGCTTCTGAAGATATTAATAAAGCATATAGTCATAAAAAAGAAACTATTCAAAATATTGATAATTGCATTCAATTTAATATTGATAGAACATATGAAAATAAAAATATTTCATTAGCAAAAGATAATAAAGAAAAAGAAGAACTTCAAAATGAAAAAAAAATAAATGAAGATAAATTATTTACAATAATCGATAAAGAAAAAGAAGAAAGAGTTTCAGAACAAAAGCAAAACAAAGGAACATTAGAAGGATCTAATTTAATTAACCAAAATTTACAAAAGCAATTTATTCAATTAATACCTGAAGAACAAAATAATTTCAGATTTACAATATTTAATGAATTAAAATCAAATAATATAATAATGAAAAAACCTGAAAATGTAATTAATCAAAAAGAAATTAATATTTCAATTATTTCTGATAAACAAAAAAATACAATATTATTAGAAATAATAAAAAATGAAGAAGTGAATATTAATAAAATAGATAAAGATAATATAAAAATTGAAGAAGAAAAGAAAACTCCATCTGATAGAGAAATTAAAATTTCAACTAAAAAGGTATATAGGAAAAATATTATACATAATAAATTTAAAAATAATTCAATTATTTCAGAAAATAAATTTAATATTGATGGAATTGAGAAAGCCAAACTTATTTTAGAAGAAGCTCCTCAAGATAATAATAGATTTACTGTTGAAAAAATAATTAAAGAAAATAAAGAAGAAAATATCAATATTAATAAAAATGAAGGAAATAAAGAATTGAAAAATATAATAGAAATTCAAAAAGAAATTGATAAAAATAAAGAAAAAGAAAAAGAAGATGAAAATATAATAAAAAATGAAAATATTTCATCTGAAGATTTACAAGAACCTAAATTAGAGATTATAAATGAAGAATTATTAGAAAAAGATATAAATAATCAAATAAATAATAAAAAAGACAATCATAAAAAAGAAACTATTCAAAATATTGACAATTGTATTCATTTTAATATTGAAAGAACATATGAAAATAAAAATATTTCATTAATCAAAGATAAAGATATTTATAATATTGATAATAATCAAATTAAATTAAGTGAAGTTAAATTAACTGAAGAAAAAAAAGAGAATAATAATGAAAAAGAGCAAATTGATAAAAATAAATTAATTAGTTCTCTTCTTCAAAAACAATTTATTGAGATTATGCCTGATGAACAAAAAAATAATAGATTCACTATATTTAAATCAGAGATAATGAAAGATAAAGATAATAAAGAGAAAGAACAAAATAATATAATTGAAAAAATTAATGAAATAGAAATTAAGAATATATTTGGAAATAAATCATCATCATTAGAAATAATAAAAAATGAAGAAATGAATATTAATAAAATACAAAAAGAAGAAATATTTATAGTTTGTAAAAATAATGAAATTGCTTTCCAAGGGCAAAATAATATTCCATCCAATAAAGAAATTAAAATTACAACAAAGAAAATATTTAAGAAAAGTATAAAATTAAATCAATTTAAAAATAATAAAATTATAACAGAAAATCAAATTAATATTAATGGCAAAGAAAAAATTAATTCAATTAAAGAATTTGCTCCACAAGAAAATATTAGATTTACTATAGAAACAATAATTAAAGAAGAAAAAGAAGAAAAAGAAGAAAAAGTAGATAAAGTAGATAAAGAAGATAAAGAAGATAAAGTAGATAAAGTAGATAAAGTAGATAAAGAAGATAAAGAAATAAAAGAAATAAAAGAAATAAAAGAAATAAAAGAAAAAAAAGAAGAAAAAGAAGAAAAAGTAGATAAAGAAATAAAAGAAGATAAAGAAGAAAAAGAAGAAAAAGTAGATAAAGAAGAAAAAGAAGAAAAAGAAGAAAAAGAAGAAAAAGAAGAAAAAGAAGATAAAGAAGATAAAGAAGATAAAGAAGAAAAAGAAGAAAAAGTAGATAAAGAAGAAAAAGAAGAAAAAGAAGAAAAAGAAGAAAAAGAAGAAAAAGAAGATAAAGAAGATAAAGAAGAAAAAGAAGAAAAAGAAGAAAAAGAAGATAAAGAAGATAAAGAAGAAAAAGAAGAAAAAGAAGATAAAGAAGATAAAGAAATAAAAGATTTATTAACTAAGAAAATTGAAGAAAATGAATTTAATGAAGATATAAAAAATAAATTATATCAAGAAAAAGATAATAATAAAGAAATAGAAAAAGAGAATGCAAATGAAAAATTAATTGAAGAATTCACAACGGATGATTTACAAAAACGAACTTTAAGAAATATTTCAAAAAATAAATTACTAAAAGATAATATTAACCAAGTTGAAAATGAGAAAAAAGTATCCTCTATTAATGAAAAAGTACAAAATATTGATAATTGTATTCAATTAAATATTGATAGAATATATGAAAATAAAAATATTTCATTAACTTTAAAAGAAAAAGAAAATAAAGAAGAAAATATTAAAGAAAAGGAAAAGAAAGATATCATTAAAAATAAATTAATATTAGAAAAAATAAATAATGAAGAAATAAATATTAATAGAACACCAAAAGATATTATAACTATAATAACAAAAAATAATGAATTTAGTATAGAAAAAACAAAACAAGAAGAAAAAGATGATATAAATAATTTAATCCCAAAAGAAATTAAAATAACAACAAAAAAAGTTATTAAAAAAGGAAATGTTATTCAATATAAATTTAAAAATACTTTAATAGCATCATCAGAAAATAAATTAGATATAATTGGCCAAGAAAAAATAAAACCAACTTTAGAAGAAGAATCACAAGAAAATAATAGATTTAGTGTTGGAAGCTTATTTAAAAATGAAGAAGAAAAGACAAATATAGAAATAGTAAATAATAAAAATATTATTGATAATGAGGAAAATAAAGATATAATAAAAGAAAAAGGAGATATAAATATTAAAGATAACAAAGATAACAAAGATAACAAAGATAATGAATATATAAATAATGAAAATATTAAAGAAGAAAACATAATAAATAATGAAAATGATAAAGATATTAAAGATAGTAATAAAAAAGATGATATAAAAGATAAAGAAAGAAATGAAAATGATAAAAAAATTAATAAATATGAAGATGGAGATAATTTAATGAATAAAGAAATAGATATAGATTTACAAAATTTAAAGGCGAATAATATTAAAGAAAATAATAAAAATAAGGAAATTGAACAAATATTGGAAACTAAAGAAAATATTAAACCTAAAGAAAATGAAGATATATCACAGAATAAAGAAAATAATTTATATAAAGATGAAAAGAATAAAGAAAAAAATGAAATTCAAAGCATAGAAGATAAAAATAAAAAGGAAATAATAAATATAACTGAGGATAATGAAAATAAAGAAAATCAAGAAAAAAAGAGTTTATTAAAAGAAAAGAAAATAAAAGCAAGTGAATTACAAATAATCCAACCTATTTCATATAATATTTCTCAAGATGAAGAAAAAATAAAAGAAAAACTTAATAAATCTTTAGAAATATTTAAAAATGAAGAATTAAATTTAATACCAAATTCATCAAAAAAAGAAATAAAAATAGTAACCAAAAAAGTTATAAAAAAAACAAATTATATAAAGAATATATTCACCAATAATAAAGTGTTAATATCAGCCCAAAATCAATTTGATATAAAAGGAAAAGAAAATCAATCCCAATTACAATTAAATCAATTAAATCAATTAAATTTACAAAAACAAGATAAAAATAATTTCGAAACTGAAGGTGTAAAAAAAGAATCAGAATCAATTCCAGATCAAAATGAACAAAATATAATCGTTAAAAATGAAAATGATAATATTAATAAAGAAAAAGAAAATGTTGTGTTAAGAAATAAAAATAATGAAATAGCCAAAAGTAATGAAATAATCAAAAATAATGAATTTATAATTTTAGGTAAAGAAAAATATAAAGATGATATAAATAATAAAGATGAAAATATTGAAAATTCTGATGATAAAAAAATAAATGATTTATTAATAATAAGAAATAAAAATAATGAAATAATAAATGAAAATAATATTTATATTAATAGATATGGAAAAAAATTTGATAATATACAAATACAAAATGAAGAAGAGAAAAATAATAATAGATTTTGTATTGAAAAAGATTTGAAAAAAATATTATTAAATAAAATAAGCCAAATAAAATTACAAACAAATGTATCATTTGAAGTTGATAAAACTGAAAATGTTTCTAATTTATTAAAACACGAAAAAAATTATGAAATAGATAATAATATAAATTCAATAAATATTATTGGAAGAAAGATTAAAAATGATTTGGATGAAATATTAAAAAATGAAAATGAAAATTTAAAGAAAAAACTTGAAAATATAAATAAAAAATATGAAAATAAAATTATTGTTAAATCTAATTTTACTATTAATGGAATAAAAAAGAAGATTAAAGAAAATATAATTAATACTAAATCTCAATTTATGATAAAAGCAATAAATAAAAAAAATAAAAATCCTGAAGAAATCATTATTAATACTACAAATCGATTTACAATAGATAAAATAATAGGAAAACCTAAAGAAAATATAATAAATACAAAATCTCAATTTACTATAAATGGAGTAAATAAAAAGCCAAAAGAAAATATCATTACTACTAAATCTCAATTTACTATAAATGGAGTAAATAAAAAACTAAAAGAAAATATCATTAATACAAAATCTCAATTTACTATAAATGGAGTAAATAAAAAGCCAAAAGAAAATATCATTACTACTAAATCTCAATTTACTATAAATGGAGTAAATAAAAAACTAAAAGAAAATATCATTAATACAAAATCTCAATTTACTATAAATGGAGTAAATAAAAAGCCAAAAGAGAATATCATTAATTCTAAATCTCAATTTACTATAAATGGAATAAATAAAAAACCAAAAGAAAATATCATTACTACTAAATCTCAATTTACTATAAATGGAGTAAATAAAAAACCAAAAGAAAATATGATTAATATCAAATCTCAATTTACTATAAATGGAATAAATAAAAAACCAAAAGAAAATTTAATTAATACAAAAGCTCAATTTTCAATTAATGGATTAAATAAAAAGCCTAAAGAAAATATAATTAATACTATTTCTAATTTTAAAATAGTTGGCAAAAATATAAATTTAGAAAAAAATATAATAAATACTAAAGCCCAATTTACTATTAATGGAATTACTAAAAAGCCAAAGGAAAATATTATAAATACAAAATCACAATTTAGTATAATTGGAGAAAATAAAAAAAAAGAAGAAAATATAATTGATGTTAGATCACAAATTAATATAAATGGAATTCAAAAAGAAAATAATAAAATTGAAATAAGTACAGATACATCAGATTTAAATCCAAAAGAAATTAAAATTACAACCAAAAAAATTCTTAAAAAAATTAATATTTTAAAATCTAAACATGATAAAAATAAAAATTTCATTTGTTCCAACAATCAAATCTATATTAAGGGAAATAAAAAATTAATTAATAAAGAAGTATTTAATAAAGATAAATTAATAAAAGATATTCAAGAAAATAAATTCATAATCAAAAATATAGATAAAAAAGAAGAATTAAAGGAAGAAGAAAAAAATGTCAAAATGGATGATGAACAAAATATAAATAAATCAAATATAAATAAAGAAAAGTTAAATGAACATTTAGCAATACAATATTTCAACTTAAATATTGAAGGAATAATAGAGCCTAATTCGATCACATCCAAAAATCTTGATAGAACAAATAGATCAAATAATGATTGGAATTCATTATTAAAAGAAGATATTCAACAAAGTAAATTTATAATTAAAACGAATAAAAATATTTTAAGAAATAAAAAACAATCTAAAGAAGATAAAAATCTTAATAATATAATAGTTAAAAAAATAAATATAAATATTAAAGGAGAAGATAAAGAAAAAGACAAAATTATAAAAGATAAATTATTATTTGAAAATGAAGTTTTGAGAAATAAAGATTGGAATAAATCGGTAAAAGAAGATATACAACAAAATAAATTCATAATAAAAAGAATATCCAAAAATATTTATTCACAAATAAATAAATTAAAAAAAGAAAAAGAAGAAGAAAAAGGAAAATCTTTTGATGAAATAAAAGATAATAAAGAAAAAGAAAATAAGGATTTAAAAGAAAAAGATATAAAAAATATTATTAATAATATTGAAATAGATAATGAGCAAAAAATAAAAAAAGACATTACTAATTGGAATAAATCTTTAAAAATAGAAGAACAACAATCTAAATTTTTAATTAAAAGAATTTCAAAAAATATTTATTCAAAATTATATAAATTGAAAGAAATTGAAGAAAAAGAGGAAATTGAGGAAAAAGAAAAAAAGCAAAAAAATAATATTGATGAAAAAGTTGAAAATGAAGAAAATGAAATAATAAGAACAGATGAAAAAGAGAAAAATGATAAAAATTTAGGAAAAGATCAAAAAGAAGAAAAAAGCCAGTTGATAATAGATAAAAAGGAAAGAAAAGAAGAAAAAGAAGAAAATGAAGGAAAAATTGAAATAAAATTAGATAGAAGTGAAGAAAAAGAATATGATAAAATAAGAAATAAAAAAGAGCAAAAAGATGAAAAAGATAAAATACAAATTTATGATAAAGATAGTAATGAAAAAGAAGGATTAATTTCAAGTAATAGTCAATTATTATCAAAAGAGGAACCAATAAATAAAGGAAATAATTGGAATGATATAATAAAAAAAGATGTTCAACAAGTTCAATTTATAATTGAAAGCATAAAAAAAGACGAAGATTCTTCTTTTATTCAACAAAATAAATTAAGAACAAAAAAAGAAAATCAAATAACAGATTATATAATAGTAAAAAAAATAAATTTCAATATTATATCAAATAGATATAATCCTCTAGAGAAATTAGATACTCAATATAAATCTCAATTATTATCCAAAGGACAAATACCAAGCAAAAATAATTGGGTAAACAATTTAAAAGAAGATAAGCAACAAAGTAAATTTATAATTAAAAAACAAAAAAAAATTGATAAAAATATTAAAGAAAAAGAGCTTAAAGATATAAAAGAAAAATTAAAAAAAGAAGAAGATATTTATAAATCAAAAATAGAAATCCAAAAAAATATTGATTTAAATTTAGAGCCAATATATGATTTACCAATAGATAAAAATAAAATTATACAAAATTGGATAAAGACAATTTCAAAGGAAAAATCTGAAGAATTAAATATAGGTAAAATACCACAAAAAAGAGAAATAAAAATAACCACAAAGAAAATATTGAAAAAAACAAATAATATATATCGTAAATATTCAGAAGATAAATTAAGTATTTCTCAAAATGAATTATATATAGAAGGAAAAACAAACATATCAAAATCTGAATATTCAATTGATAACAGCCAAATTAGTATAAATATAAATAAAGCTTATGAAAAAAAGGAAGAAAAAGATTTATTAATAGAAAAAAATAATAATATATTTATAGATTCAAAGGAATATAATAAAAAAGAAATAATAATAAGAACAAAAATGAAAATATCTAAAACAAATTATATATATAAAAGGTTTAATAACAATTATATTTGTAATGAAAATCAAATGAAATTAAAAGGTTCAAAAACTAATCAAAATATTATTACATCTTTTAATAATAAAAAATTAGAAAAAATAGATATACCAGAAAATATATTTACTATTAATAAAACAATAGACCAATATAAAGAAAATGAAATTAAAGAAAAAATGGAAAAAGAAATAGAATTGAAATATAAAGAAAATATGAATAGACAAACTGAAGAATTAAAATTAAAATTAGAAAAAGAGTCTGATGATAAATTAAAAGAAAAAATTAAAAAAGAAACTGAAGAAATACAATTTAAATTACAAAAAGAAAATGAGGAAATAAAAAATAAATTAATTAAAGATAATGAAGAATTACAAAATAGATTAAAAATTGAAGCTGAAGAACAAGTAAAAGAAAGAATTAATAAAGAAGAAGATGGTTTAAAAAATAAAATTAAAAATGAAATTGAAGAAAAAATACAAGAAAGATTTAATAAAGAAAAAGAAGAAATAAAAGATAAATTAAATAAAGAAAAGGATGAAATAAAAAATAAATTAGAAAAAGAAAATAATAATTTAAAAAAAGAAAATGAAGACCTTAAAAATAAATATGAAAAAGAAAATATGTTAAAAAATAATAAACCTATATTAAATGAAGAATTTACAATAGAAAAATCAAATATTAATGAAATTAAGAATTCTCATATATATTCGATAGATCATATTCAGTTAAGCATTGATAAATTGCAAAAATCATCAAATGAATTAACTGAACAAGGAATTAAAAATGAAGAAAATAAAAATTATTTAAAGGAAAAAACAACTGCAACTGATAAATTATATTTAGGTAAAAAGGAAATAAGAATAACAACAAAAACAATCCTCAAAAAAGTTAATATAATAAAACCTAAATTTAGAAATAATATAATTTGTTCTATTTCAAATATCAAATTAGACCAATCAAAAATATTCAAAGAGAAAAATAATGTTATAAATAAAATAAATAGCTTTAAATTAATTAAAACAGATAAAAAGGATGAAAATGAAATAAAAGATATTGAAAAGCAAATATTAAAATCAAAAATAAATAATTTAAATACATTAGAAATAAAAAAGAATGAAGATATTATAATAAATAAATATAAAAATAAAAATATAAGGAATAATTATATTATAAATAAAGTTTCAAATATTCAGTTATTCATTGATAAATTGCAAAAATCAAAAAATAATATAACTGAAAATATATTTGAAAATAAAAATCAGTTAATCAATGATAAATTGCAAAAATCTATCAATGAAATAACTGATAAAACTAGCAATATAAATATAAATGTTTCTGAAATTGGTAAAATTCAAAAATCCTATCTGAACAAATCAGAAACAGACAAATCAGCATCATATGAAAAAAATTTGATAAAAGGCGAAGAAAATAAAAAAGAAGAAAATGAAGAGAAAGAAAATATAACATATAAAAAAAGAAAAATTGTGAAAAAAGGTAAAAAGAAGAAGCTTAAAGCTTTGATAATTGATTTAGATAATAAATATGATATACAAAAATGCTTTAATAAATGGAATAGTTCAACACCTAGTCTCCTTATATCAAATGAAAAGATAAATGAAAACGATAAAAATAAATCTTTTAATATAAAGCAGATAATTAAAGGAAAAAATAAAAATCAATTATTATTAAATAATAAAAAATATAGTGATTCAACAAATATAGAAAATAATAAAAATAATGAAGATATTGAGAATACTAATAAAGATCATAAAAGTTTAGATAATAATGATTCTAATATTGAGTATGATAATGAAAATAATAAAGATTTCAACATAAATAATAATAAAAAAGATAATAATTTAAAAGAAATTAGACCCTATACTGAAATATTAAATCAAAGTGAAACAAATTTAAATAAAAAAAAAATTAGTTTAAATCAAGGAATTATATCATATAATAAAGGAAATTTATTTAATATAAGTAATGAAACTAATTCAAGTATAGAATTTAAAGAAGATAGCTCTTTAGAAAAATCAGATTTAGAAAAATCAAAAGTACCAAAAAAGAAAGAAATTATAATCAATAAAAAATTAACTATAATTACAAAAAAAAGAAAAAAAATGGAATTAGAAAAAATAAAAAGCAAATTTATAGATAAAAGATTTTTATTAAAATTTTGGAAAATATGGAAACAAAAAAATAAAAAAGAGGAAGAAAGGGAAAAAGTGGAAGATACAAAAGAAAAAAGTGATATAAAAAATTCAAATAAGATAGTTATTAAAAAACCTTTTATTTTAAAAATAAATAAAGTTTCAATAAAGAAAAAAATATTAGAGCTCCCAAGAACTAAAATAATAAAACAAAATAATAATGAAGATAAAGATAAAAAAATATTTTTGAGAAATAAAATTATAAGTTCAAATAGAACATTATTAATTAGACATTATTTCCATAAATGGAAAAAAGATACAAAAAATGAAAATAATAAAATAATTGGAATAAATATTATTCAAAAAATTTTAAGAAGATATATAATCAGATATCTTATTATGTATGCTAAAACTTTGAAATTCAGAAATATTTTAATAAAATATGCATTACGTCGAAATAAATAAATAAATTTTAATTTCTAATTTTATAAAATAAAAATTTATATGAATTAAATTTTTTTTGTTTTTTTGTATTATTTATCATTTTAACTGGGGATTGGGATTGGGGATTGGGGATTGGGG
>JAJJLB010000009.1:0-18011 GCA_023806845.1 Diplodinium flabellum
CCCAATCCCCAATCCCCAATCCCCAATCCCCAATCCCCAATCCCCAATCCCCATTATATTTTTTATTAAAAAAAAATTTAACTTATAACTTATTAAGAAATTTAAAAATTTAAATAATTAATTAATTTAAAAATAATATATTTATATCCAAAAAATTTAAATTTTTAATCAAAACAAATGTCAGACCAAAAAAATGAAACTGATGGTCCTCCTAAAGAAGAAGGACAATCAGCGCCGAAAGAAGATCAAGCTCCTCAAGAACCACCAAAAGATTCATCACAACCGCCTCCTGAAAATGAGGCACCTGGAGAAGGACAACCTTCATCTCAACAGCCTCAATCTGAAGAAAAGCCACCTGAAGAAGAAAAAAAAGAAGCCACTTCAACAGAAAAGAAAACCTCAAAACCTGCATCTCAACAAGGTACAAAACCTCCAACATCTCAAAATGCAAAAAGACCTGCAAGTAAATCCAAAAAAAAAGAAACTATAAAAGGAAATGCTAAAAGACCTGCAAGTAAAGGTAAAAAAGGTAAAAAAGGGAAAGAAAAAGAACAAGCTGAAAAAGAAGCCGAAGAAAAAAAAAGACTTGAAGAACAAAGATTAGAAGAAGAAAGACTAAAAAAAGAAGAAGAAGAAAGATTAAAAAAGGAAGAAGAAGAAAGACTCAAAAAAGAAGAAGAAGAGAGACTAAGATTAGAAGAAGAAAAAAAAAGGCAACAAGAAGAAGAAGAGGATAAAAGAGTTCTTTATCTAGTTCAACAATTAATTGATTGCTCTTTTATTAAAGATAAAGATGATGATAGACTTTCCGAAGAAATTGTAAATAAATTATTTGATTTTTTAGATAAACCAAATTTAGTCCAACTTTATATAAAATATAAAGATGATACAGAAACTGAATTAATTTGTAGAGAAAATATTTTAGAATTATATGATCCTACAGTAAATAAAAATGCTATAGATGGAAATTTAAATCCTGGTGGTGCTAATTTCATTTCTAGAAGTGATTATGAATTTTGTTTTTTCTTAAAAAAGAAACCATGCAGAATATCAAAAAAGCGTATGCATGAACAAATTGTTTTTGATAAAGTTGATGGAAGTATAGATAAATATCTTTTAGATAAAATGAAAGAAAGCTTAAGCGAAAGAATATTTAATTTAAATTGGCCTGAAGGTATAAAAAATGATTTAATTTCAAATATGCATAAATTTTTGATTATTTTAAATCAAAGCTATTTCCAAGAATTAAATAAAGTTGTTTTATATATACCAAGAGAAAATGTTTCTGGCTCAGAAGCAAGTAAAGATAAAGAATTAGTTGCAAGATTAGAAAGTATTATGATTGAATGGACAAATCAAATAAGAGATTTTTTAAGTAATCAAGATAATGCCTCAAATAGAGAAGATTTTGATATAAATGAAGAAATAGCCTATTTAGAAAGTAGAAATAGTAATTTAGCAGCAATTAGTGATCAATTGGAAAATAAAGAATTAACTGATATTGTTAATACACTTAGTAAAACAAGAGCTTCAAGCGAAAATTTAAAAGGATTTAAAGACTTAAAAGATAAAATATTAGAACAAAAATATATAACTTCAGATACACATAGATTTTTAAAAATATTAAAAAATCCTTGTGATAAAATTCGTAGCCCAAAAACTGAAATTAAAGAAATAAAACCTATCCTCATTGAAATAATGAATAAAATTAGAGTTATTACTGAATTCTGTAATACATATAAAACCCCAGAAGATGTCGATAATTTATTAAAAAAAGTCTCTTTTCAATTAATTCATAAATTTACTCAAAAAATTCAAGAAAATGATAAAAATATTATGACTGAATACAATGATAAATTATATCAAAATATTTTAGATATAAATAAATGTATTAATGACTGGGTTGGCATATATAATCAATTCCAAGAAAGAATAGAAATGTTTGAAAAAAATGAAGAACTCAAAAAAAAATGGAAAAAAGAAAAAAAACATTCTCAAACAGTATTTTATGAATTAGAAACTTTCCAAAAAAGATGTAATAATTTAGAAGAAATATGCTTATGTCAGTTACAATTTGGTAAAAATAAAAATTCAACAAATAATCCAATATGGGGAGGTACTAAAAGATTTGAAATTACAAAGCAATTAAATGATATAAAAGAAAAATTTGATGATAAAATGTATATGCTATTTAAATCAGGAAATAATGTATTAAATACTAAAGTAAATAAATGGCAAGAAGAATTTAGAATTTTCTCAAAACATGTAGAAGATTTAGAAGATATGTATAAGAATACTATTAGTTCAGCTTTTAAAAGAGTAAATACTTTAGAAGAAGCAGTTAATTATGTTGAAAACTTTTATTCATTAGCTAAATTACAAAAAATTAAAAATTATATTAAAAATGATATAGCTTTAGAAGTAATTTATATTTATACAAATGAAATTGAGCAAATGAATGAAAAAAATAATCAAAAAACTTTTACTCGTATGAATATGCAAACTACAGAAGGAAGTAATACTTTATGGTCAAAATATTTATGCTTAAGAATGGAAGATTATGAAAAATTAATAGCTAAAATGAATCAGATATTAGTAGGTAAAAATAGTAAAGAAGAATTACCTTATGAAAAAAATAAAAAAATGGAAGAATTAAGAAAAGAATTAAAAACTTTAAAAAGCTCTGTAAAATCATATCTTCAAGGGGATAATCCAACTGTAAAAGATGAATTAGAAGCATTAAATAAAATAGATTCAACTAAACTTATGGAAAAGTTAAAACATCCATTAATTACAGAATATGTACAATCAAATCAATTTAATCGTAGTGAAGAAATATTTTTCAAATTATATCAATGTAATTATCCTGCTGAATTAATGAAATATAGTGCTTATGTTAATTGTTATTCTCGTTTTGAAGAATTTAGTATAGCAGGAGATACAGTAAGATATATAAAAGATTTAGAAACTCAAAAAAGAAGAGTAAGAGAATTAGTAATAAATGCTTGTAGAGAATATAATCAACTTGTACTAAGTGTAAAGAAAGAAACAGAAAAAATAATATTTCAAGAAGAATTTAATAAATTAATAAATGATAATGTAATGAGATTACAAAATAATTATTGGAATCAACAAGGTGGATTTGATAAAGTAATAAATCAAGTAAGAACAAAAGTTAAAGAAATGAGTAAAATGATAAATGAATTTAAATCACATTCAATGAAAATAAATGATATATGTGAACAAATAAGTAAAAAATTATTTTTCCATATAGAAAAAAATGCAGATATTTATAATAAAGATGACTTTATTGCTGAACAAGAAAGAGTATGTAAAGATACATCTCAATTTATAGAAGAAAAAGCAACAGAAATTGTTGATTTATTAATGAAAAGTTATAGTTTTATATCAAATGTTGATGAAGTTGAAGTTTTTAAAGGCTTTAAAGCATATATTGAAGAAATTAGCAAAAAAGGTTTTAATGATGCCTTGGAAAGATCTTTAACTAATTCAATTATAGCTATGCATAGAGCTATGTTAGGTGAAGGAAGTAATTCTTATCTTAGTGCCTTTTTTAGAGTTGATGTTTTATTAAGCGAAGGAAAATTCAAAAAAAATAATTATAAATTTGAACCAGATGATAAAGAATTAACAACTATTATAAATAATACTATTGCAAGAATGAAAACAAATGCTGAAAATGCTCCTGAAATCTATAATTTATTTATTAAAAAAAATCCAGAATTTGAAAAAAAATTAAAAAGTACTTTTGGATATAAAAAAGCTGATAAAAATATAAATAGTTTAAATGCTATAAAAGAAGAAAATCAAGAAGCTAATCAAGAACAAGAAAAAGCAAAAAAAGGTAAAAAAGGTAAAAAGGGAGATAAAGGAAAAGCCCAAAGAGGTGTTCCACAATTTTTACAAGGGCAAGAAAAAGTTGAAAAAGAAAAAGCTCGTTTCCCTAAAGCTGAAGAGGCTAAAAAAGTATTTACTAATGATTTGAAAACAAATAATTTAGATAAAATATTCCAATTAATAATTCAACCTTGGATAACAAATGATAGACTTAAACCTTTCCAACAAATTTTACAAGAAAGTGAAAATGTAAGAAAAATAGATGGTGTATTTAAAGGTTTTCTTCAAGAAGGTAATAGTGAAAAATTAATTAGTGCTTTAAATGATTATATAATAGCTATTAATAGATTAAAAACAGATGATTTATCTAATGCAGATTCCAGAGAAATTCCTCCAACAATAGTTTCTAAATTATTTATACAATTTGATTCAACAAAAGTTAAAAATAAATTAATAGAATTATGTGAAGGTATAATTTCATTTGATTTGAAATATATAACACAAAAAACAAGGCAAGAATTAATAAATAAGGTAAATCAAGAATTTAATGAGCATGAAATAAAGTTTAGAAAAGAACCCGAAACACAAGATGAATGGAAAACATTATGGGATGAATTAAAAAAAGCTGAATTAGAAAAAGATGATAGATTTAAAAAAATAACAGGTGCAAATGATGTAGTAAATATTATTATAGGAGGAAATCAAGTAAATAGGCCTAATGAAGACTTATTTAAAGAAGTTGAAGAATTAGAAAAAAGAAAAGATGTATATACAGCTTTATTAGAAGATGCTAAAAAAATATTAAATGAAGCTAGAAATAAATTAAGTTCTCAAGTTGCTGAACAAGAAAAAAGATTTATTGATGATGTTGATGAAATGCAAAGAAATTTCTTAGGACAAATACCAGATAAATTAGAATGTAAATTACAAGAAGAAATAGAAAAAACTTATGAAGCACAAAAAATATTAAAAAAATATTCAGATAGATGTGATAAATTAGAACAAGAAGAAAAAAGTGTATCTAAAGGTATCAATTTATTCTGGGATATTTTCCATAAAACACCACAATCTAATAAAACTTTATTAGATGTAAAAGATCAAATTAAAGAATTAAATAAAATATGGAATATCAAAGCAAAAATGAATGAAATTGTTAAAAGATGGAGAGAAACACAATTTTATGATTTTAATTTAGAAGAAATGGAAAAAGAAAGATTCCAAATAGAAAATAGATTAAGAAATGAATGTAAAGAATTAACTAAAAAACCAATTTATATAACAATGAAAGATCAACTTGATTTATATAATGCTTTAATTCAAGTTTTAGTTTTATTAAGAGATGATGCTATGACTAAAAATGAACAAAGTCATTGGGAAAAAGTTCAAAATACTTTAGGATTAAGTAGTCTTGAGCCTAAGTCTATAGATTTTAATTTTGAAAAAATAATTGAATTAAAATTAGAAATGTATAGAGAACAAATAGAAAAAATTGTAAAATATGCAAGAGAACAATTAAAATTAGATCAAGGATTAGAAGCAATAAAAGAAGAATGGAAAGTTAAAGAATTAAAATTCGAATTTAAATATAAGGGAGAAAATAGCGATGGAGACTTTAGATTATTACCTGAAAATAAAGCTTGGGTTGATGCTTTAGAAAGTCATTTAGCTAAAATAGCTGAATATAAATCAACTCCATATTATGAAGATTTTAAAGAAAAAATAGATAATTTAGAAACTGAATTAAATAAATTTAGTGATTTATATCAATTATTAAAACAAGTACAAGATAAAAGAAATTATTTAAAAAATATATTTTCTAAGGATATTGATGATATATATCAACAAGCTGGTAATGATATAGCTGTATATAAAACAAATAATGAAAAGTTTTTAGAAATTTGTAGTTCTTTTGATTCTAAAAAATTAGTAAAAGAATGCTTTACACAAGATAAATTAGAAGTTGATTTAAGTGATTTATTATATAAATTTAGTGAAGTAGAAAGAAGTATGAATTCATTATTAGATACAAAAAGACAAACATTTAAAAGATTTTATTTCTTATCTAATGATGACTTATTTGAACTTATGGGAAATAGTTTTGATATGAAAGTTATAAATCCACATTTAACTAAATTATTTACTGGTGTTGAAAGAATTAAAATTGAACAGCCAAGTAAAAAGAAAGATGAAAATCCAATTATTAATTGTATATATGATAGTATGAATCATGGTGAAAAATTAAAATTAAATAGTAGTGTTATTGTTATATCAATGGTAGAAACTTGGATGAATGATTTAGAAAAAGCTATGATATCAACATTAGAAAATAACTTATCAAAAGCATATAAAAAATTTTTGGAATATCCAAAATCTTTCGAACTTGATTTAGATGAAAAAGTTGATAAAAATGATAAAAATTCGGAAAAACAAGAATTAATAAAATATATTATGAAAAAAAAATTTGGATTAATTAGTAGAAGCTTCAAAAAGTGATAAAAGAAATGTAGAATGGGATAATCAAATGAATTATTTGACAACTTGTGTAACAAAAGCTGCTGCTTATTTAGATAAAAGAAAGAAAAAAGATATTCAAAGAAAATATATTGTTATTTTATATAATTATATTTTACTTATGAAATATTTATATGAATTAACTTCAAATTTAAAAAATGAAAATGTTCGTGGTACTGATAATTATGAATGGCAAAAATTATTAAAAATAAATTTCGTAAATAAAAAGGATATAATGAGTCAAAATATGTTCCAAAGAAATAGAAATCGTAATATTACCGAAGAAAAATATATTGTTCAAATGGAACAATTACAAAATAAAGCAAATTATGGTTATGAATATATTGGAAATAAAGAAAGATTAGTTATTACCCCAGTAACAGAGCGTTGCTTTTTAAATATGATGACAGCAATGTTTTATTATAGAGGAGGATCTCTCCAAGGTCCTGCAGGTACAGGAAAAACTGAAACAATTAAAGACTTAAGCAGAGCAATGGGAAAATATGTAATTGTTTTTAACTGTTCAAATAAAAATTCATATAATACTATGGCTACTTTATTCTTAGGAGTTATAAATACAGGTGCTTGGGTATGCTTTGATGAATTTAACAGAATAGAAGTTGAAGTATTGAGTGTTATTAGAATTCAATTGATAACTATTTTTGATGCTTTAAGATCAAAAAAAATAAGTATACCATTTAAAGGAAATGCTGGTGTAAGGATTAATCATTCTTTAGCCATTTATATTACAATGAATCCTCAATATATATTTAGAACTGAATTGCCGGAAAACTTAAAAATATTATTTAGACCTGTTGCTTTAAAAACTGCTGATAGACAAAGAATTTGTGAAATTAAATTCTTGGCTGATGGTTCCCCTGCTCAAATTGCTAATAGTTT
Organism: Diplodinium flabellum; assembly: GCA_023806845.1. Classification (NCBI taxonomy): domain Eukaryota; phylum Ciliophora; class Litostomatea; order Entodiniomorphida; family Ophryoscolecidae; genus Diplodinium; species Diplodinium flabellum. Next base: position 7,270 of record JAJJLB010000009.1, read on the forward strand.
AGCTAAATTATTAATTGTTAGTTTAGACGTTTTAATGCAACAATTAAGTCCTCAATCTCATTATGATTTTTCATTAAGAGCTATAATGAATATTTTAAAATATGCTTCAACTTTAAAAAATGTACAAGGACATGATGAAACATTTATATTAAGAATGGCAATTTGTGATATGTTAAAGCCAAAATTAGTAGCAAATGATGAAGAAGTTTTTGATAACGTTTTAAGTTCAGTCTTTAATGATGGATTGCAAGGAGATGGAAGCGATCTTAATGAACAAATAGAAAAAGCAAAACAAGAAAGGCAAGAAGCTCTTAGAAATGAAGTTAAGCAAATAATAGAAATGAAAAAATTAACAGGATCACCATTTTTAATAAATCAAGTTATTCAATTATATAATAATATGCAATTAAAACATGGTTTAATGCTAGTAGGAGGTACTCTTAGTGGAAAAACAACAACCTTAGAATTACTTAAAAAATTAAACGAAGTTCAAAAAGCAAAACCACAAAAAGGAAAACAAAAAGAAAAAGAAGATGAATTTACAGATATAGAAATAAGAAGAATTTTCCCAAAATCTATTGAATTAGATGAATTATATGGTCGTATTGGTTCAGATGGACAATATCATGATGGATTACTTCCTTTCCATTTAAAAGATATTTCTAATTCAAGGTATGATGATGAAAAAACAAGAATTGTAAAATGGCTTGTATTAGATTCCCCAGTTGATACTTTATGGATAGAATCTTTAAATACATTACTTGATGAAACAAGAATGTTATCTTTGCCAAGTGGTTTCCGTATAAATTTAAAAAGAGATATTAAAGTTGTTTTCGAAGCAGAAGAATTAACACAAGCCACCCCCGCTACTATTTCTAGAGTTGGTTTAATATTTTTTGATCAAGATAAATTAGGATGGTTCCCAATGGCAAGAAAATGGTTAGATGCACATAAAGCAAGTAAAGATTGGTATGAATTTATTGCAAAATGGTTTGATAAATATGTATATGGTATTTTGGAGGAACTAGAAACAATGAATTTAGGTTACTTATGTAAAATAAGTTCAGCTCAAATCATTGTCGATTTAATCAAAATTTATGATGCTTTTATTCCAGAATTAAATTCCATAAATCCATTTTTAAAATCAGAAGAGGAAAAAGCTTTGGAAAAGAAAGGTGGACAAACTGCAAATAAATTAGATAATATGGGACAAACACAAGCTGAATTAAAAAATGCAAAAGATGAAAAAAATGAGGCTAAAAAAGAAGAAGAAGAAGAGGAAGAAGAAGATAATGGAGCAGAAAATACAAAATATTGGGAAATGGCTGAAAGATTATTTGTATTTGCATTAATGTGGGCAGTTGGAGGTCCCTTAGGTGAACAAGGAAGAATAAAAGTTGATAATTTAATTAGAAAATATAGTGCGAATTTCCCAGCAAATACTTTAATATTTGATTTCTTTGTTAATCCTGATAAAGATGATTGGGCTACTTGGGATGAAAAAATGATTCAAGGATGGACTCCAAATCAAAATAGTTTATATAATGAAATATTTGTCCCTACAGTTGATATAACTAGAAATAGATTAATTATTTTAAATTTATTAAAAAATAATCATAATCCATTCATTTTAGGAGGAATTGCTACAGGAAAAAGTTCTATAATTAAAATGATATTTAATACTTTAGAATTAACAAAATATCAACCATTTAATGTTAATTTAAGTTATGGAATAACAAGTAAAAATTTACAAAAAACTATAGAAGTTCATTTTGAAAAAAGAAATAATAAATTATATCCTCCATCAAATAAAAAATCATTATGTTATGTAGATGATTTAAATTTGCCAAAAGAAGATCAATTTGGCAGTAAAACAATTGTAGAAATGTTAAGACAATTTATGGAGTTAGAGGGATGGTATTCAGTAGAAACATTAAATTATGTAAATATTAAATCAATGTTATTATTATGTTCAACTTGTATAAGAAATGCTGATGAACAAAGTAATATTAGTCAAAGATTCTTAAGTAAATTTGTACCTATGTGTATTCAAACTCCAAATGATTTAGTTAAGAAAAAAATATTTAGTACAATTTTAGCATATTATTTAAGTTCTTCTCAAAGTGAAGATGTTAAAAAATTAAATGAAGGTTTAGCTATGGCCGCAATAGGTTTATATAATTCTGTTACAGCCTTCCAAGATTTCCAACCAACACCAAGTAAATGTTATTTCATTTTTAATATGCATGATATAACTAAAATATTTGAGGCAATAAGTAAAGTTAGTGGAAACTCAAAAACAGGTGCACAAAGCTATTTCACTAAAGAATATTTCGTAAAAATATTTACACATGAATCATTCCGTACATTTAGTGATAGATTTTTATCCCAAGAAGATAAATCTCATTTTAAAGATTTCTTATCAAGACAAATTGAAACACATTTAGGTATGTCATATAATGATACATTAATGAAAGATCAAAGAGAATGTATTTATATAGATCCAATGCCAGAAAGAGATGAAAATGGTAATTATGATAGATCAATTAAACCATTTGAAGAAATTACAGAATTTGATGAATTAAAAAAGACTGTTGTTAGTGCTGCTGAAAGCATGAGAAAATATCAAGATATGGTATTTTTCGATAATGCTATATATAATGTATTCTTTTTAAGAAGAATTATTTATAAAAGTGTTGGTGGTCATGGTATATTAATTGGACTTGGTTCTTCAGGAAGGACAAGTTATGTTAAAATAGCAAGTGACTTATGTGGTTTTACTACAAATATATTTAATGGAGCAAGAGATGCTAATGAAGGTATTTGGTTAGACTTTATTAAAAAAATTATAAGAGAAGCTGCTGGATTTAATAAACAAATATCTTTAGTTATTAAAGAAAGAGATCATTTTTGTCAATTAATTATAGAACATTTACATTATTTAATTTCTATAGGTTTTGTTCCTAATCTTTATTCTCCTTCTGATTGGGAAGAAATAAAAGTAGGTTCAGCTGCTCCTGAAGTTCAAAATATGACAATGGATGCTTTTCAACAATATTTCATTAAAAATTTAAAAGATAATTTAAGAATTTTTATGACATTCTCACCATTCGGAGAAAAATTAAGAGATTATGTTAGAAAATATCCAAGTATTATTGATCATACTACATGCTTATCATTTACTGATTGGCCTGAAGCTGCATTAAAAGAAGTTGCTAATAAAAAAATATTAATGGAAAATTTAATTGTTCAAGAAAATAAAAAACCAGAAGTTAAAAAAGAAGAAGAAGAAAAAAAAGAAGGAGAAGAAGGAGTCGAAAATCCTAATGCTACATCTGAAGAAGAAACTAAAGAAGCCAAAATATCGATGCTTTTAGGAATTTCAGATATTTTTGCACAAATTCATTTAGGGGTATCTAATAATGTTATAGAAGTTATGAAAAGAGAAATGAAAAGAGAAGCATACTTTACTAGTCAAAATTTCATTACTTTAATTGATACTTTTAATCAATTTTTAACAGAAAAAGTAAAAGCAATTAATTTAAGTATTGAAAAATATAGATCAGGTATAAAAAAAATTCAAATTGGTAAACAGAAAATTGAAGAAATGAAAACTGAATTAGAAGAAAGAAGTAAAATAGAAGCTATAAAAAATAGAGAAAATCAAAAATTATTAGATGAAATTCAAGAAAAACAAAAAAATGCTGTTGAGCAAGAAAATGATGTAAAATTCCAAAGAGAAAAAAACGCCAAAAACAAAGATTTCTTTGAAAGAAATAAAAAAGAATCAGAAAAAGAAATGAATTTAGCAAGAATTCCTATGCTTGAAGCTATAAAATTAACACAAGAAAAAATTACACGTAAAAAATTATCTGAATTCAAAGCAGCAGGAGAAAGGCCTAAAGAAACAAAAGAAGTATTTTATGCCTTAATGGCAATATTTAATAAGCCACAAACATGGGATGCAGTAAAAACATATTTACAATCTTTAGATTTTAATCTTATACAAGATGTAGAACATTTACCTGTAACAGAAAAAGGTAATTTCCCCACAATACAAAAATATTCACGTAACTTTGATTTAGCCGTTTTAAAAAATCAATCTGAGTTAATGCCAGATTTAGCAATGTATATACAAAACGTTGAAAAATATTTTAAAGCCAAATGGGTTGCAGAAGTAAAACAGAAAAATTTCATGGAAGCAAATAAAAAAGTCTTAGAAAGTATGAAAAATTTAGAAAAATTAGAAAAACAATTAGAAGATATTAAAAATGAAATTGCTAATTTACAAAGACAATTAAATGAAGGAAAAGAAAATTTAGCAAGAATTAAATCTGAAAGTGAATCAATTAAAGCAAAATTAGGTAGAGCAAGTTCTTTAGCAAGTGCTTTTGCCAAAGAAGAAGAAAGATGGAGTTCTTCACTTAAAAAAAATCAAGATTTATTAAAGAATGTTTTAGGTGATATTATTTTAGCCTCAGCATATTTAACATATTTAGGTGTATTCCCAGAAAAATATAGAACTTTATTAAAAAATGAATGGGCTGATTTATTAAAGAAAAAAGGTATTCAATATAATCCTAAATTTGACTTTCTTAATTTTATTTCAAATCAAAATGAAATTCAAAATTGGAAAATATTTGGCTTACCAGATGATGTTACAATGGTAGAAAATGCCGTCATAATGAAATATTCTTTACGTCCTTCATTAATTATTGATCCACAAGATCAAGCTATTGATTGGATTAAAAATATGTTATCTGATACAGAAAATACTACAACTGAAAATGAAGAAGAGGGTGGTAGCCCATCTCAAAATTCCCCATCCCCTGCTTCAAATACACAAGGTTCTAAAAAGAGAACAATTACTAACAATTTAGCTGATAGAAAATATTATGAAGTAACAACACAAATGAATGCTTATTTAGCTAACATGACACAAGCAATGAGAGCTAATAAAACTGTTATTATTAATAATGTTGGAGAATTTTTACCACCTGAATTAGAAGAGTTTTTGAAAACTTTTGATAAAAATAAATATCAATTATATTTAAGAACAAAAGTACCCAATCCTAAATTTTCTCCAGAAGTTTCTACATCAGTTAACATTATTAACTTTTTAGTTAATGATAAAGGCTTAGAAGAGCAAATTTTAAGTGCTGTAGTTAGAATAGAAAGAGAAGAAGCTGAAAATAATATTAGAAATAACATCAAAAAAATGTTCGAATTACAAAAAAGTTTAGATAAAAATGAAGAAAATACTTTAATGAAATTAAATAATGCAGGAGATAATTACTTAGATGATGATTTACTTATAAAAGAATTAGAAGGCTCAACAAAAAATTCAACAGCAAACCAAAAATTAATTGCCGAAACATCCCAAGATATAGAAAAAATAAACGCATCAAGAGAAGAATATCGTCCTTTAGCAAGAAAAGTTTCAAAATATTTCTTTGTTTTATATTTAATGAATAGTGTTAATAATATGTATGAATTTAGTCTTAAGCACTATATAACATTATTTGAAAAAAGTGTAAAATTATCAACAGATCCAAGAAATGGTGGAGGAGATAGTAGTGAAGATCGTATAAAAAGTATAGAAAAAGTTCATTTAGAAAGAGTTATAAGTTATGCAAATCAATGTCTATTTGAAAAAGATAAATTATTATTTGCATTCCAATTATGTTTAGAAACTATATTTACAAATGATGAAGAACAAAAAAAAGAATTAGAAAAAAAAGGTTTAGGAAAATATATTATGCAACAAAAAAAAGATGAAATGGATGAAGATAATCCACAACCAAAAAAACCAACAGGGGGTATGCAAGTATATGATTTCTTTAATATCCAAGAATTTTCTATGCTATTAAGTAATGATTATGGTCATGTAGATGATAAAATGGTAAAGCCATCTTGGATAAATGATCAAAATGCTTGGAGTTTCTTAGTATCTTTAGAAAAAATACCAGATTTAAAAGGAATTGTTGCAAGTATTAGTCATAATAGTTCTGATTGGCATAAATGGTATCAAAATAAAGAAATCGAAGAATTACCAGTTGAATGGGAAACAAAATGTAAAGGTACAACTAATATTAGAAAATTATTATTTATTAAAGCTTTAAGACCTGATAAAATTGCAAATGGAATAAGAGATTTTATTGAAAATAATTTAGAAGTTGATTTAAAGCAACAAGGGCCTAATTTAAAAGAAATTATTCAAAAAGAAATAAATCCTGATATTCCTCTACTTATTGTACATGGAGGTGGAGTTGAACCTTCTGATAATATTTTACAATTGTGGGATGAATTAAAAGAAAAGGAAGAAAAAGAAAAAGAAAAAATATTAGATGATGATGACGAAGAAAATAGAGAAAGAGAAAAAGAACGTAAAAAAAAAGAAAAAGAGAAAGAAAAAGAAAAAGAAAAAAAAGGTAAAAAAGATGATGAAGAAGAAATAAAACCAAGATGTGTAGTAACAACATTAAATCAAGATCAATGGCCATTAACCCATGGATTATTATTAGATATGGCAAAAGTTGGTGGATGGGTATATGTTACAAATACACATTTAACTTTACAAGGTATATCCCAATTTGAAAAAACTTTAGATGATATTAAAGCTTCCCGTCCTCATCCAAATTTCAGAATTATTATTTCGACCAATCCACATCCAAATTATCCTATAAGTCTACTACAAAGATGTAATAAAATAACTTTTGAATTACCTCATGGTATAGGAAATAATATGGCAATGCTATTTGATGATTTAAGTAAAGAAGCTGCAATGGAAACTACAGGAACAATTAATAAATATGATAAAGCTGATAATAAAGCTTCTGCTTTTAGTAAAATGGTATATTCTTTAGCTATGTTCCATAGTACTTTATTAGAAAGAAGAAAATATAAAGGATATGGTTGGACAAAAGAATATGATTTTAATAATTCTGATTTTAAAATCTGTTTAGATATTCTTAGAACTTATAGTAGAAAATTTGTTACACCACAAGAATTCCCTTGGAAAGCCATTCAAGAATTAATTTGTATTAATTATGGTAGTCGTTTTACTAATAATAAAGATTCAGAATTATTACAAACATATGCTGAACATTTCTTTAATCCTAATTTAATTATAGATAAAAACTACAATTTAAGCTCTTCACCTGATTTCCCTTATCCTCTTTTAGATGATTCATTATTTGAAAAATTCAAAAATACAACTAGTAGTGAAAATACAAATGCTAATAGAAGTGATTTTTATTTAAGAATGTGTTTCTTCAAAGAAGAAGCTGCCAAGTTAAGGCCTGAACAACCAGAAGTTTTTGGTTTACATTTTAATGCTGAAATTAGTAGTCAAATACAAGATAATTTAGAACTTTTAGATAGTATAAGAATATTAAATCATGATTTAGTAGCATCAGCTGAGGCTAAAAGTACAGATGAAATAGTTTTAAATAAAATTAAATTCGCAAGAGAAAAATTACCAAAACCATTAGAAAGTGACAAAAAAAAATTCGAAATGCTTATTCCAGATGATAATGGAGGTTCATCAGGTGGGGATAAATCTAAAAGTTATAATCCTATTAATATTTTATTATACCAAGAAGCTGTAAAATATAATAAATTATTAGATTTAATTAATAATGATTTGATCAATTTTGAAAAAGCTCTTTTAGGTCACATTACACTAACTCCACAAATACAAACTTCTATTCATTCAATAAGTGAAGATAAAATTCCTGTTGATTGGTTATGCTTTTATTTAAGTACTAAATCATTTATTCATTTTATTGAAGATTTAAATAAAAGATTTGACTTTTTCAGAATGTGGATTGGAAATGGACTATATACTCCTACTTATTACTTAGGATATTTCACAAATCCAAATAGTTTTATTACTGCTATAAAACAAAGATTTTCTTTATTAAATAAAGTGGCATTTAATAATATAACTTTACAATTTAAAGTATGTAATGATAATGAAGATAAAGCTATGAAAAATACAAATGGATATGTTATCCAAGGAATTGAAATTGAAGGAGGTTATTGGGATAAGAAAAATATGGGAATAAGAGAAGAAATGGTTCAAGAATTAACTAATGAATTACCTAATATTATAATTACTCCTACTGCTAGTGAAGATAGATTACCTAATTTCGGTACTAATGCTCTACTTGGAGAGGCTGTTGTTGAAGTTACTAGAAATTTTCCATTATATTATATTCCTATAAGAGGTGATTATCTTGGAAGAAGTAGTTATATTATGGATATTACTTTGAACATTGTTAGAGAAAAGGATAAAGAAGGAATAGAAAAATCAAGAGAAGAAATACTATCTTATTGGATCAAGAAAGGTACTTGCTTATTACTCAGTAAAAGTGACTAATTAATTAAATAATTAGAAATATTTTTATTATATAATAAGTCTTTTAAAGAACTTATTTAACTAAAAAAATAAATTAATTATTAGTTTATTACCTATTTAAATATAATTATTATATCAAAAAATATTAGAAGTTTTTTTGAGATATAAAGTTTAATAGTTCAATAATTATAAAAATATCATAATAAAGATTTTTTAATATTATATATATAATGATATATAATGAAATATAATTGTATTAAGCTTAAGTTACATAATTCAAATTAATATTTTAAAAAATAATAAAAATGGAAAAAATTCAAAATTATGAAGATTTATTAAAGTATTTAGTCTATAAATCTCGTGAAGAAGGAAATCCCCAAGCTGATGCATTTATTGCATTTTTATTAAATATTCAATATGATAAAAGTGCTGGTAGATTTTATTTCAAAGATAAAACTCAATTAACACAAGAAAATATAAGAAATATAATTAAAAATGTATTCAATATTCTAAATGCAAAAGGGGATGGTATAGCAGAAACTCTTAAACTTCAAATTACCTATGAATTATCCCATGTTCAAGAAGAAGATAAAATAGAAAAAATAAAAAAATATTTTGATAATGAAATGAATAATATTTTAAAAGAAATTACTTCAACTCCAGCGTCAAAAAAAGAATCAGAAACTTTTCAAATCCATAAAAAAATATTTAATTATTTATTAATTAAAACAAAGCAAAATACATTAAATTCAATAAATGATGATTCTCTGACATCTAGTGAAAAAACAAATCTTGGAATTAATGCAGAAAGAGAAATATATCTTAATTTAGATAATATTTTTCCAAAAAGTGGTTTAACACCTTTTTTGACTTTATCCATCCAAGATAAAATTTCTCAATTAAATGAATTATCTAATACAGTTATGGGAATAAGATTATTAAATTGTGAATTAGGCAAAGGTGGAATAGGTTTAATGACTTTAGAAGATATAAAAAAGAAATTAAAATATGATTTATTATATGAAGTAAAAGAATTTTATAATAAAGTAAATACTGTTTGTGAAAAATATAGTTTAATATATGATAATTTAGATTTTGATACTATTAATGAAGGCCAAGAAAGTCAAGTTCTTGATAAAATAAGAAAATATATTGTTTATTATAGACAAATATTAACTTATTTAAGCATGTTAATTGATGAATTACATAGTTCTATACAATTTAAAGATAGCCTTATTATAAATTATGAAAATGAAAAAAATGCAATTTTAGATATTATAGGAAATCAAACATCCATAAGTAAAGATCAAGCATATCCTCGTTTTCAAAATTTAGCTAAAATGTATACTAAATTTCAAGAACAAGTATTTATTTTAGATATCAGAGAAAATGTTTTTAGAAAATTATATAATTTCATAATTAATAATGAAATAAAATTAGAATATGATTTAGAGGCATGGGAAGGCTGTTTTCAATTATATACAGATAAATTAGATATTTATGAAAAACAAGATGAACCAATTTTTTCTTTTGAAAGTGGTGCTTATAATAATGGTGTAACTTTATTAAAACATGATTCAACAGCCGATTATTTAGATATAAAATTAGAATATCAAGGATTTTGTATTGTAACATTATTAAATAAAAGAGGATTATTAGTAAGTGGGCGTCCAGCTGTTGTTGCTAAATATAATGAAAAATATATGGTATTTTGTACTCATCAATGTTTACAAGAATTTATTGATAATCCACAAAAATATATTGATGATTTAAATGAATATGTTAAACAAAATTCTTATCTAATTAATTTACTTAATATGACTGAAGAATTTCCTAATGGTAATTTAGCAAATATGTTTAGAGATAAAGAAAGTACTGCTTTTAAATATAAGAATTCAAAAGTTTTAATTGATGTTGGATGCCAAACTGTTGATCATATACATGAAAAAGGGTATATTGATCCTGATTATGAATGGAATGAATGGGATTTAAAGAAAAAAGCTATTCAATTGGCTAATATCATGAAGAAAAAAACGGTTTCTAGTCAAACATTATTATCTCACTTTAGAAGAGAAAATGAAACTCAAGTATATCCATTGAAAGATAGTTCGGTAAATACTACGGTGAATACTGGAACTAATTTATCCATACCTAAATCTTATGCTGTCGGATTTAGAACTAACAATAAAAAATATTAAATTTACCATTAAATTAAATTATATTTTTAAAAATAAAACTTGATTATTAAATTTTTTTAATTTAAAAATTATTTAAATTATTTATATTAATTTATTTTATAAATTTGATTTAATTATATTTTTTTAAATGTTAATAAAAAATAATGGGGATTGGGGATTGGGGATTGGGGATTGGGGATTGG